>RJJA01000426.1:0-47767 GCA_003724045.1 Lepidurus arcticus | reverse complement strand
GTGTGTCCATTGCCTATAGAAAACACATGATTGAACTAGGGTTAAGAAAAAAGCAAGCAAAATTAACCTCGCGTTTTACCGGATTTCCATGACCTTCGTTGGGGTTACTTGAAGTAACGTCATAACCCAAATTCGCAACATTTTTGGTGGTCGATAATTCCGTTTTAGCGTCAGCCTCAATTTGATCCATTAATTCCGTCACGTCAGATTTCGAATTACCGCTTGTACTTGACAAGTTCTCAGTCAACTCGCCTTTAACATAACCATATTCCGAACTTGTAGTTTTTTCTGCAAGCGTTAAACTCCTATCTGTATAGTTTTCATTCAAGTTAGGTTCAGATCGCCCAGTGGCCCCAACCGTGGAAGGAGCCGTGGTATTAATTTCGCCGGTATTGAGTAAATGTTCGGTTGCATCGTTCTCATTTTGCCCATGTATGAATCGTCCTGTACCTATCACCAGGCTAATCATTAGAATTTGGCAATATTCAACTTTGAACCGCATAGCGACGATTCAATATCACTAATATACTCGTTAAACCTTATTCACACAAGTCAACAAAATATCTTCGGGGAAAATGAAATAAATTTCTATCGCAACGATCAAAATTAGCGTTCAGGCTCATTTCACTGCTTTTCGAAACTGACCGATTCTATGGGACTAGCCTGCATTCACGTAGTTCTCCCGATAGGGTGATGACTAGCCACTAAGAACGGAAATACGAGAATGAATTATAAGAATACATTTAGCAGTGGAATCACATCTCTTTTGGGCAAAATGACAGTTGCATAGCGCACGTCAGCTCGACCGAACTTTTTATCGCGGTTTTGGCGTTAGCGCAACCAAAATAAAAGTTTTTCCTTGCTGTAAAGGATATAGTGGTCGCGATAAGCTAGATAGGAAAGCCAGTGGAGAAGATGATAACAAACATAAACTTTGTCCTATATGACGTTACGATTAACTATCCTATATAGGCTATGGCTTGTGGGAATATAGTTGCATCGTTCAATCAACATCAGAAAGCATGCCGTAAAAATTAGCGAAGAATAACGGTTAAAGAAAATGCTCATTCTTATTCATACTGCTAACAAAATTAACAACTTCTTCTTTGACTTGTAGAGTGTAAGGCTATTTATCCTCTTTAAGATTGCGGTCCCACTAGTCGAATAACCATGGTTATAATGATAAGGAAGAAAGAAAAATAATCTCTGTCCCTGTAGCGATCGAGTTCCCCAAGACCTCCACCTTCTCCTTTTTCATCGTAAACTTTTCAACCATGAAAGAGCAAAACTCCTTAGGAAGCTTAGTCTCCACAAATTACATTTTAACGCAATCAATGTTCTATCAAACATTAAAATTATTCCCACTACTGTTTTTTTTTCTAAAAACTACTAAACCCATCACAGAAACTTAATTTTGTCCATCAACCACCCTTTTAAAAGTGCTTTTTGTTTTGCGCTCTTGTTTAGGTTCTTGTAATAAATATGGAAATGCATAACTTCAATAAACACAAGAACGTCAATAGGCTGTAATAAGCCTACGACGTCATAAAAAACGGTCATTATAACCTTTTCCTTGGAAATCTATTGCTTTTCCTATCCCTGAGATAGCAATTTCCAAGGAAAAGGTTATAATTACCGTGGTTATTCGGCTAGTGGGACCGCAGCCTAAGATAAGGAAGCACGGTTTTTACTAAATTGAGCGGTATTATAAAAACAAAAAAGTATTGCCGATTTATGAGTAAATACTCAAATGACGCGTCATCTAGTGGTAGCTATACTAATCTCGTTCAGGGCACTGACAGGTACCCTGAATGGCAACCTATTTGAATAATTCCGCAGTTTAGCATGGATTCTTGAAAACTTAACAAAAATACGTAAAAATTCAGAAGGTACAAAAATAAGGAGAAATATTAGTAACTGAAGAGAACACGAAGTTTTACTGCAATTTTTCGAACAACTGTTTATTCTGAGATCTTTCTCTCAGAAAATATTCTTCTACTAAGATACATTCGTATGGCAAAGTATGCATTGATTAAACCTTTTAAATCGGTTCCTGATAGTCGCAAGTGTAGTTCTAGTTTTCATAAGTATTAGAAAAGGTTGGTAGCTAGCGGCACCTAGTGCTGGCAAGCCTAAATACGTCAAGGCATTTCTGAGCGCTCCTTCGGGTTTTTCCTTGGTCGAGGCTGTGCTGCCTCAGGTGTTGTGTGGTAAGTCAAAGAACGAGCAAGTGGTTGTATTCTCGTTGCTTGTGCCCATTCTCCAGTTTGACGGTCTTGTGAAGTGAATCTGTTTTTTTCACGTTGAACAACCTCTTGCATTGTAAATCTACTACATTGTACATAAAAATTTAACAGGATTACTTACTGCGTTCTCTTTTCTTCTACAGGACTGGAAACCCGTGTGAACCATATTGACACCCATGAGCTTGTGAAAGAAGGAAGTGTAAAATGACGTTAGTTGGAGTCCCGACTGGGTGACAGATCACAAAAGTGACCGGGGCAAATTGCGCGCTATAATATACCTTGTTTTGCGTTTCTCCGAAGTGGTTTGCGTTACCGAAAAGTTACCCTATGGATTTACTTGGCGAGGATCCTACCCTGCAAGCGATTTTGGGTAAGTTTTCAACGATTGTTTTGTTTTTTAAGCATGTATTGTTTTTGGTAGATCAACATCAACGTTGTATTCACCCAGTGTCGCTCAAGGCAAACCAGTTGTGTCTAAGTCACAATTGTTTCGCCTCTTATGCTTGAAATTGGACGAATCCGATCCTTATCATGTCATAACTTCATAACTATACAAGTATTTCGGGTCTCGAAAAATTGGAAGAGAGAGCTTGTAATTCAACTTCGTACGGTTCAGACCCTAAAGCTTCTTTTGTTTGCTTCCAGCTTGGGCTTGTAACAAAAACCAGGCTTTCTAGTTTAAGTTAATCAGTGTCCGTTTTTCAAAAGAAAATCCTGTCAAGTGTTGTCTTGGACGTTGCTTCACTTAGAATAGGATTATTTTAGCATTCTAGCAGCTCGCTTGATTTCATTCGCATCCTGTAGTACAAGAGCTACCTGTTGGTGTAGTGACAACTAGCCCTGGGGCAGCACACGGTCAGCTCATGCGAAACGTCATGCAAACCAAGCGAAAGACACCATCAGCATGAGGAAAGAAGCGAGGGGATTGGATAAAGAGGCGAAAGAGAGTAAAACGCTGATGTAGTACAAGATTTTCAGCATCCTTTCTACTCCGTCTTTATTTCCAGCTAACTCACAAACAGGTTTTGAACTTAAGGCGTGACCCCGGAATTCCCCTTTACTAACGAAAACTTGGGAAATTTGGTTTCTGCCTGGTACACGTACAAGACGAACATACAATAATCCCGTTGTTGGGAATACGGGTCTCTTATCCTCGATTCTGCCACATTAACTGGCTTTTGGTTAATCATTTGAAAATCGAGTCACTCCCTTAACCGGATGAGACATCGGGCCAAGAATAACGATCAAGCTCAGTAGGTTTTGGAGAGAATTTTTTTTTTTATTCTAGTTTTCTAATGCTTTTTTCATATTTTTCAATCTAGTTTTACTTATTATTTCTAGTTCTATTTTTATTGTTTTACTTATTATTTCTAGTTCTATTTTTATTGTTTTACTTATTTTATTTTGAACAAGCAGTGTGAAAAGGCAACGCGGAACAGTCAAGCACGTTTAGCCTTGTGGTGGAAGCACATGGGACGAAATTTTGACATGACCTTGCGTGCAGTTCTTGCTCTCTCACTGCCTATGGCAAAAGTCCCTTAGCTTACTGGTCTTCCGCATACTAGCCGATAATAAGGCCACAGCTTTGTGTATATAGCAGAAGGAAGCTCGAGATGAGCAGGTAGACGGGATCTTCTGAAAGCATTATTTATCCTCGGAAAAGGCAAATTTGATGACAAAAGTTATCCCTTGACGACAGTATAGCAAAGGCACGAAGAAAATGTTGAGGAGGACGCGCAAAGCGTATCACGGATTCTATTGGATTCCCTTCCAGACGTAGCAAAGGTCACGGAAGGTTTTAATGAAAGAAGCGAATCTGAGTTTGCACACCTGTAATCGCACCTGGTAGAGCTCCAATGCCTCCAGAACATCAAGAACCATTTCTTCCCCTTTCCCCTTCTCTTTGAATAACGCTCGTTTTTATTAAAACTTATAAAACCCCAGAAAAGTTTGTGAACTTTAGTCGCGTGCATAAGTTGTAACGGTTATAGACCTGTAAGGTGCGATATCCGTGGCGTGAGTCAAGTCAAGTTCTTTACTGAGAAGGCGTCTGGGGAAACCGAGAAGAGACTTCCAGACAAAGAAGGTCATAAAAGCTACATTTCTACCTTTTGTTGTGCGTGGGCTTTTTCTTTCCCATTTTTCTTTGGGAGGGTAGGAAGCGTGTGGCAAGAAAAGTATAAGTCTTATCCACACTTTAGATGCACTTACGCACAAAGTTTTTATTTACTTGGCCTGACGTTACTCCCTTCATTGTCACCCTCGTGCCCCATTTGCCTTCTTTCATTATATACCCAGGTTGTTTGTACTACACGAGTGCTCCATGCTTGGGTCCTTAATCTGCAAGCTAGGAAAATAGCTCTCTTTCTGTACACACTTTTCATAGTAATTTTGTCCCTTAAAAAGCTCTCATTCAATCAGATTGCCCGTCCTTCTGATTCATTGTGTATGTTCTTATTAACATCTGCAATGAGGGCCTGAAGTAGAATTTTTACTGCGCTTTTTACTCGTATAATTGTTGGAAAAGAGCAGAAAATAATTGCCCGCGTTTCTGATTAATTATGTAGGTTCTTATTAATAGTCTCCTCAATTAGGGTCTAAAGTAGACTTTTTAATGCGCTTTTTACTCTTGCAACTGTAGGAAAGAATGTTGATTTACCCCATCTAGTCGCATTTTAAATTCTTCAGCAACGAGCGACGCTCACGCAAAATAAAAAATATCGTCGGAAAAGAGAAGAAAATAATGAATTGGGGGTGTAACATTTTTATTTTAAAGTTTTATTTGCGGTACGCTCATTTCCCATGTAAAGTACCAGATCAATTCAGTACCAGAACCCAGATCAATTCCTTTTGTTCGCTTGTCAGCAAAAGTCTGCAAGATGCCGGGTTGTTATTGCGAAACTAGTAGAACTAACGAGCTAACGTCCGTATCTTGACTGGTTCGAGTCACGAGCTTTTCTTGCAGCGTTCAAGTCTCTCATACGCCACCAACGCGGATATAATCTCCGTTTCGTAGCGTTATAGGTTCTTGTTTGTGCATATAACTAAAGGGAAGGTATTAGTTTACGGCCCGTGTCAATCAGGACTAAGATTACATGACATCTTAGTGGTTTGAGGCTTAACACCTGTGGGACAATAAGTTTGACAGGGGGCAACAACGCTTTTTTTACTTCTTTAAAAAAATAAATTTAAAAAAAGCCTGGTGGTTCGTGGCCGAAGTCTGGGAATGCGGAGTTTCGCAAGATTAAGCTTTCTTGACACACTCGCGGAATCAATTTCTTTTTTCCTGTATTATTAAAAGTGAAAACGGTGTAGTAAAAGTACAGGAAATGATACGCAAATCCTTTTTTCCTTATTTTCCTTGATGCATAGGAATGCGATATAAAGTTGTTGTTTTTTAAATAAAACTTCGCCAGCGTTCTGGATGATTGGTATTCCTTTTACTGCTTTACAGTTTTTTTTCGGGGTCCAATCTGTGGCCACCGAGAAATGGGGAAAATATAAGCGATTTTTTTATTATAGGTGAATATGATTCGTTTCGGTCGCGCAAGCCAAAACGCTGAACGTGAAGACTAATTTTCTTTTTATTTCTTCAGAATTTATGGTAGGAGAAGGGGGTTATCGCGCAAGGGGGAGTGATGGTGTGCGCTAAGGTGATCAATCAGAGTCAATAAGGAGGTGTTGCCATAGCAACCGGCGGGGCCAAAGGTTGTTTTAATGTGGACAGGCTCTGGTTTTCCGTAGACGGGCCTCAAATATCGACCATTTTTCCACTGTCCCGTTTGGCTATTGCGTTTTGGGGTTGGATAACGGTACATCGAGAATCCCGAACTACATAGCCAAAGCCACGCCTCTCCATAACCTCCCAAAGTCCACAAGTCGAAGCAAAAAATGACCGACAAGGCGGAAATTAGTCGCCTGTCCCCCCCTTCGAATCTTTTCAGAAAGTCAAGATAAATCAAGCAAACTATCGTATGTCTTTTTTTAAAGATTCTTATACACTAAGCTGCGGTGGCGAAAGTTGTTGAAAAAGGAGTCTCTCGTAAAAAAAAATAAACGGAAGGAAAGTGTTGGGGGAATGTTTCTTTTTCTTTCATTTAACTTAATTAATGAGTCTTTGCTGCATCAAGCCTTGCGTAAAAGGAATCACTTGGTCTGAATGTTTTGCTTGAGAGCTTTGCTGGTGAAAGCCGCAGATTGCGTATGTGCAACCCAACTTTGATGCCAATCTCTGACTTTCTTTTTATTCCACTTTTTTAGTCTTAGTGTAAGCCAAATTTAAAATAGACGCCCTTCTTTACGTTGATTCCCAAGTTGTACTTGCACATGCAAGTTGTTAGCGGTACTTGAAGTCGCTGTCTTAATTAGCGAAGTCGCAAATTAGCGACTCGTTGACGATAGAAAGCTTGACGTCTACTTGCTAAAACACAAGTGATGTGTACAATACTACTGTCCGCGATGTAGTGCTGCCAAGAATGCGCGCTTTTTTTCTATTTCGGTGCACTCTAACATTCCAGATAGTAGATTTAGCTCGTTTTTGCAACTTTTTTTGCGTTATTTATGTATTTTTTAAGTTTTTTAGTAGAATATCCTGTACGTTTTGGAGTGCGGAAAGAAGTTAGTTCCTAATTGGAAACCAAAATAGCTGTTTGTATTGGTTTAGTTCGTGAAGGAAAAGTTTCACAATTTACCCAGTTCCTTTCAGACGATAATAAGCATCCAGTCCCTAAAAAAGGGCAGCTATATTTTCCAAGATGACGTGAGACGGTTCCTGGTCATTGGAGCTGCCGTTTTTGCGTTGCGGGTCATCAGCGTCGCCATGCAACTTTCCCCTGTCGGAGATATACATTTTGCATTCAACCTGGCCGATTTTTTAAACCCGCCTGTGCTATTTGGTCTCGTGTTTTCGTATTCTGGCAAATGCATGATGTTTTTGCGAGGCATTGTCGCCAGTACATGTTGTAGGTATTTGAGGTGCAAAGTCCTTGGAAGCTAGATTTCTTTCGTGGTAGTAAAAAAAAGGGGGCATTAGTCTTGTTTCTTGTCGATAACTTGATCCTTTGCATCGATCTGCGTTGCTTCGGTTGTTCACACTTGATTTTCTGGCTGTTGGTATTTTCTGGCCCGTATATATCTGCCGCCTATAGCTTTTGCTGTACCTGCATGGAAGTTTTGCTTGAGATGCGCATAACGCTGGCAGCCTGGTTCAAGCGAAAAGGTGCATAACAACGTGAACGTGTTATTTAGTTGGCTTACGCTCTAGTTCCAAACTGAAAGAGGGGTGGGCTATTGTGAGGCTAACGAACATGCGCCCTTTGTAGGTTGTCAACTACAACTCCGGGCTTCCTCTACCTTTTTAGGACCTCCTTCCGCACTTAATTTTCTCACAATATACCATCCATCCGTCCGAGCGAAAGTGTTTCGATTTCGAGTTGAACCAGCAAACTGACTTGGTGACAAGAGTTGGTAGAGTTAATTAATATCACATTTGTCTTGGAGACTTGAAGCGTGGGAGACGTATTGTTATGCAGATTCTTACCGTGCACTTAGTGCCCGATTAGCTTAATTTGTTCTTGTCGTGAGTTCACTCCCGAACGTTGATTTGTGTGTGTGTTTTAGTGGGCTCAGTGCTGCAGTTTTGCTTCCCAGCATGGCATCAGGTAGACTAACTGAATTAGTTTGCTTTAATTGAACTAAAACCGTTGAAAAGGTTACTCTGAACTTGTATTTTGTTTTGTAAGGCGTTTTTATGCTAATTACTTAACTTTAAACATTAACGTTTTGGAATTACTAAACCGTATTATCAGAAAACCGCTTAATTTCATAGTTGGAGAATTTCTCCAATTGAACCTTAACTTCGGAAATGTTATATAGATAAGCTTTGCAGCGCCATTGCAAACATTCGTCAAGCTAAAAACGTCAAATTAAGGTTAAAACATAAATGTGACAAAGAATTTGCAGGCAAGATTGCAGGAAAAAGACGAAGAACAAATTTCTCATTAAAAAAAAATATTTCGCAAATGTCCTTAGCGTATCGTTTTCTGTAGTTGTAAACATTGTCGTCTATTCAATTTCCGTTGAACTTTATTGATTGATTTTTGGGGTTTCCGTTTCATTTCAGGTCGAGCAGCGGCAGAATTTGTGGGTGGTATTGACAACGAAGCCTTGGATATCAGTCAACTCGAGGATTTTATATACGACGAGAATGACGACCATAGCACGTATGTATTTACCGATCTGGTAGTTTCGAATTTTTTTAACATATTTTATTAAACCACCCTTTTGCCTGGTGGACCTGCTGGGAGTCGAGTCCGGGTTAAGTTTTATGTGGTGAGCAAGGGCAGGCAGAACGTATGCGTAAATTTGTTAGCGGAAGTTGAGAGCGGCACGTGTCGCTTGTGTTGGTACATGTTGCAATGCGAGGGAAAGAAAGGAAAATTGGCCCTTGATTACCTTACCTTTCCATGCCATCCATTTGAAGAGCAAACCCCTCGACTTTTCCAACGTCATACACGTTGCCACCCTCTTGTCAACCCTGCGTGGGAAACTTTAGTACAGTTTTTCCTCCCCCCATCAACCAAAACCGCTTTTTTATATGCGTGTGTATGTTGCTGGTTTTTACCTTGTCCTATTTTAATTATATGGTGTAACCCCAGCAAGTTAACTGTTTATGCAAGTTTTTCCACTTGATTTTAACGTTTCTTTTTCTATTTCGCCCGCTTTTTGTTCCTCGTCTGGTAGGTATTTTGCGGATACTTTAGCCAACAATGAAGCTTCGCGGTTAGCTGGAGCTGGCAATGGCAGTGACGCGTCAGCCGCTGAACTGGGCATGTCCGGCCACCGACCAATGTCTTCACGGAATTACCACGGCATCTCCGCGGGAGCAAATTCCGTTCTGCCCGCGGGGCCTGTAGCGACGCGTGTTGCACTACATGCGTCGTCTTACACGCCTCGAGGAGGGCTTTCTATCCCCTGCAACGCCTACAATCTCAAGTATGGCGTTCCTTATTTACATACGGGAGAAAAAGAGACGAGTTTCTAACTATTGCGAATGTTTTACTAATTAAGTTCTTTTGGTTTTCTCCCTCTGTAGCCATAGTTTGCCTGAAAGTCCTCCGGATTCTGGTTCGGAACCGCCCTATTCTCCACCAGATCCTTCCCATACCACTTCCAGCTTGGGCGGTTCACCACGTAAGTCATTTGTGATACTTTTTTGGTCGTCATGGGAGCCAGCAATGAGAAATTAGTGTAATTACGTTTTGTTTGAATGGTCACGCTATTGCTGACATGGAAGAAACTTAACGAAGGTTGACCAGACTTTTCCCTTCAATTGCTACACTACTGAAAAAATTATACTACTGACAAATTTCTACAAATGTTATCAGATTGAAAGGTTTCTGGTTTAGATAGAGAGTCTACTTTCGAATGCCGATTGTATGTATTTATTCAAGTACGTATTTCGTGCGTAGTTTTATCATATCAGATACCAGTTGCGAATCACTAACTTTTACAATGCCTGGCATAGCAATTTCTGAATCCTAAGTGTATTTAGCGTTTTTGTTAATGAATTGGACCCCAGTTCAACGGATGTTCGAACCGTACATTGTTATATTTATAGTGTAATTCACGAACGGAGGCAGGTGTGAATCTTGGTGAATTTGTGGGTAGGGGAGCATACAATGATATGGCCCAATTTGAAGCAGTTGCGGGGATATTGAGCTTAGTTTTCTCGTTCGTGTTTGGGATGAGTATCCAAACCATGGGAAAATGAGGGGGGTGCAAAGAGGTGAGTTTTGGAGGGGTTGCAGAAGGTTAAAAACCGTATATATCCAATGCATTACAGGAAGGAAAGCAGAGCAGTACGTAGTGAACGGCAGGTGTTAATGATGTCTAGTGATAAATGTTACCTGTTCACACGTACCTAGGAGTGTTTTTCTCTGTTTTCCTGCCCTACGGCATTAATCTTTATCACGTATAGTACTAACATAAACTCGACCTTATTACTAACGAACTTGTTTTCAACCTAGAAAAAAAGGTTAACATAATAACTTTTACTCTTGTTTTTCTACATTTGGTAGCAGTTCTTTAGCAAAATATTATGTTGTACCGTACATTGTGAGGAATTTTCGTATCCGGTTTAAGTATACTGTATACGCTAAGGTTGCAGATTCGTGGCTGTGAAAAGTTTAGACTAGTGGGATAGGAAAGTTATAGGGCATGCAGGGCCAAGTGATAGCACTTCGCATTTCTTATCCACGTTCTATGTTGTAGAGTTAAATGTACCGTACGTTGTAAGGCACTTTTTTATTTGTTTTAAGTATAGTGTACGCTAAGGTAGCAAATTCATGGCTGGGAAAGTTAGTTTAGATTAGTGGGATGGGAAAGTGAAGGGGCATGCAGGGCCAAGTGGTGGATTTATCCGCTCATCGTTATGGAGGGTTAAAAGAGCGTCGAACGCGAGAGGGTTGTTTTGCCGTTTGCCGACTGTCCTGCCCAGCAGGAGTAGGAGAGGGAAATTTGCGAGGGCTCATCTTTTTGGGTCATTTATGTTTTAGTTTATATGGCGTTGCGTGATAGAGTCACGCTTCCATGACTTGCTTGTGTCTCTCGCCTCGCATTTTCCACCTTGTTGGGGAGGGGTGAGACTTCACATGGCAAGTACTACCCCGCTACCCCACTTGAGCATCGATCAAACAATTCCAGGGTGACCTCTCTCTCACCTCTTTGCCTCGACTCCCCCCGTCCTCGCAGTCATGTAGGAAGGAAGGGGGCCACTATGTTCGGTACACATACACACATCTATACACACCGGATTTTGTGTGCATACGTGGAACATAACTCAGACTTTGCACATATCTTACCCCCTTAACGCCAAAGGTTGGCCCAGTTGACGATCTTATGGCGTAGGCATAAAAGCTTCCAGCCAGCTCTTGGGTCACCAGGCATGCAGCTATAAAAGTAGGGGAACAGTTAGCTGTAAAATAAAAAAACAAGGGTAAGGAGGGGGTGGGGGGTTGGTGGGACAGGTTGGAGAGTTCATTTATTATGTAGGAGACGATTAAACAAAGCCCGACCCGAGCGACAAGGTTGGAGGGGGGCGATTTGTGTAGTGAGCTGGGTTAATAATAAGCTTTCTCACCTGTGGCGAAGCTGAATTGATCTCAGCAGGAGCCCCATGTGCCCCCCAAAAAAGAAAGGGAGTAAGAGCAAGCTAGGGTGCTTATATATACATAACCCCCATGTAATGTATGGTTTTCATATTGACCTCGATGAATAAGTAAGAAGAAAGGTTCTCATAGCGTTTGTCCCGTGAACAGATTAGGGGTACTGGTTTTTGTAATTACTTTTTGCTACAAATGCGTACATTCATTCTATAATCCACTCATGTCAATTAAATTCATTATAATTAGTCTGCCCTTACATGAAGGTTAATTGGAAGCAAATTGTGGGACATTTTTAGTTATTTTTTAACAAAGAAATACCAAGGTTTTATAAAGTACTAAATAGGAATGTTTTTAGTCCACGTCCCGTACAAAATGCAACAAAATTGAAAAATAACGTCTACAAGAATGTTATTTAGACTAATTTTTAACCCAGTGAAGTTAGAGTTCATATAACCAGTTCGTCCATTCTACAATCCACTCGTTGTCAGTTAAATGAATTATAACTAATATGTAAATTATGTATAATAAGCAACTTGCGGGATATTTTTTAGTTATTTTGTGTAAAGAAATATCAAGGTTTCATAAAGTTCTAAATACGAAGGTTTTTAGTCCACGTCTCGTAACAGTGTACAATGCAAGTAAAAAATATGCATTCAAGAATGTTATTTAGGTTACTTTTGTATCACAGTAAGGTTATTGTTCGTATAAACCAGTTAACTCGTAAACGTAGCAAGTTTAACGGCTAAATTTGCCAAGTGACAAAACGTTATGCACCAGCCGTTAAGTTATAACGCTAAGGTTCACGTAATCAAATTTATGTTTCCTATTCACAGGCGGCAAATACGTGGTAGGATCCACGGATGCCTTGATGTATCCATCCCCGGTGAACTCCCATGACTCCAAAACAGGCTTGGTAGATCTAACCGCGGCCACCTCCAATACCATCCCTTACCTTGCAGCGCCTCCCACTTATTTCCATCCGAATCCACCCGCACCTTCGCCTACACCTACCCTCCTTTCAGCAGCTCTTTTGGCCCAAGTACCACCTCCTGCCGGTACTCTTTTGGGCAGTACGGCCGGTTTGGGCCCTTGTCTCAAGTCTTCGCCGCCGCCGCCGTCTCAACCCCAGCAACAGCAGCCCATGATCTACACCATCAATGCTGAAGATGTGAATCCCGTTATTCCTACCACAGTGTTGGCAGCTAGTGCAGGAGCCACAAGCACGCCCAAAGGCAATGTGAATGGGAACAAGAAACGTAAACTGTCCGTCACGGATGCGTTTTCTAATGCGCCGCCAAGTGTTAAGCAGGAACCAGGTACGGGGTCTGCGAAAGCTGTTTGACTACTTTGAGCGCCACTATTTAACATGTTTTCTTTCTTTGTTTCTTTTTTTTGCAGCGAATGCCAACGCAGCACTTTCGCCGGCAGCGTCGAGTGCTAGCCCAAGCCAAGGAGGTGGGTCTGCTATGGATGAAGATTATAGTTATGAGTACTCGGCAGATGGCAGCATGTTCCTGGACACAAGTTATCAGTGCATCCGTTTTCAACATTTCCAGCAAAGCACGTGGCATTCTGTTTGTGATCGAAATCTCAAAGAATTGTAAATATTTTCTTTTCTTTTTTAATTTTTTTCTTTTAACTTGTATTCTTGTTTGATAGACCCTTGCCTAACTATCGTGTCGATGCAGACAAAGGCTTCAATTTCTCCAATGCCGACGACGCGTTTGTTTGTCAAAAGAAAAACCACTTTCAAGTAAGCATGCAAGATTGACGATGTAGTTTAAGTTTTAACTTTCAACGTTGGGATGTTTTAGATTACTTGTCATGTTCAACAAGCTGGTGAGCCACATTACGTGAAAACACCGGAAGGGTTGAAAAAGGTGGACAACTTTTATTTGCACTTTTTTGGTGTCAAAATGGAAACTCCCACCCAGCAGATCCGTATCGAACAGTCGCAAAGCGATCGTAGCAAGAAAGCTTTCCATCCGGTCTTGTAAGTTTGGAAACGTTTCCTAACTCGCTATATTTGTCTTAAATTGGAAGCCAAAAACCCTATTAATGAAATGAATTCTTTATTTATTTTTTGTATGTTTAGGATCGAATTACAGCACGACCAAGTGACCAAAGTGACAGTGGGTCGCTTACACTTTTCAGAAACGACATCCAACAATATGCGCAAGAAGGGGAAACCTAACCCAGATCAGCGTTTCTTTTATTTGGTCGTTTCTTTGCAAGCGCATTGCGGTGAGGTCACATATCCTATTATTGCTCACGCCTCGGAACGGATTATTGTCCGCGTAAGTTCTGTAAACTGTGTATACTTTGTACTTTATGGAATAATGAACCATGTGTTTGCCTTTGTACTTCAGGCCTCCAATCCTGGTCAGTTTGAAAGCGATGTAGAGCTCACGTGGCAAAGGGGAACGAGTTCCGAGTCCATTTTCCATGCTGGCCGAGTCGGGGTCAACACTGATCGTCCAGACGAAGCGTTAGTGGTTCATGGCAACATCAAATTAACTGGTCATTTAATGCAGCCTAGTGATGCTCGGGCGAAACACAAGATTCATGAGGTAAGTTTCGCTTACGTATTTTAGTTTGAGATGAGAAAATCTTACGTGAAAAGTTTCTGAAAGTTTTTCTTTTTTTCTAACATTGATCTTTATTCGTAGTTGGATACGAAAGAGCAGTTACGCAATGTATCGCAGCTGCGTGTGGTACAGTATAGCTACACACCTGAATTCGCCCAGCACGCCGGCTTATCCCCGTATGAGTTGGAAGACACGGGCATCATTGCACAAGAAGTAGAACGTGTTATACCTGAAGCCGTCAAACCTACCGGAGACATAATTTTACCTAATGGGAAATGCATTGAAAAATTCCTGGTCGTCAACAAGGTTTGTAATTATTATTTTATTTTGTTACGTTTGAAATTTCGTGCACCAATCATGTCTAATCTATTCACCGAGTCTAGGAGTCTTATATATTTAATTTTGTATCCTCTGTTATATAGGAACGTATCTTCATGGAGAATGTGGGTGCAGTCAAAGAGCTCTGCAAAGTTACTGATAACTTGGAGACGCGGATTGATGAATTAGAGCGCATGAGCCGAAAGCTAAACACGTTAAAGCGCATGGATAGTTTGCGTTCATCATCCAGTGCAGCTACTGGTACATTTTTCATTATTATTGGCTTTGATTCATCATTCTCATGTTCGAGTTTTAACTTTCGACTTTTAAGTTTCGTGTGAATATTGTATTCTAGAATGATGTTAGGCGTTGAAAGCTTGAGCTGTTTTTTCCGGTCTTGGACCCCCAATTAATGTATCAAACTTTTTCCTTTTCTAGTTGTAAGCCGAACCTCTATTGTTTCCCGGCGTCCGCGCCGTAAAAAGTCTTTAGACGTCGCTTTCTGCAACAGCAAGATTATTCAAGCTACTGTAGTTGGGCTCGTTATGGTGATGGCATTCTGGTACGCGTTAATCGCACGTCTGTGAAAGTACAACCGTACGCTAATGGTCTAATCTTTTTGTCTAAACAGTCTGATAGCCATGGCGACTTTGTACGTTTTGGAGTGGCAAAAGCGCAATGTAGAGGTGGATCGTGTGCTGCAAGCGCCCGCCTTTTATTCCGATAAACATTCCCTCAATTTCACCAATTATAGTGCAGAAGACTTGCATCCTTACAGCAAACCGAACTCGACACAATCATGGCCGAAACAAATTTCAAACAACGCGTCTCTAGCTGGGAACTGGACGTTAGGAATAGGAGCCAGTAATTCGTCCTCGCCGCCTTCCAACAACTCGACTTTGGCCGAGCCTAATTCCACCCTGGAAAGTACGACTAGCCGATCGTCTTCGCGCTATATCAGTCGCCCGCCAGCAGTTGGAAAACCTTCCACATGTACGGACTCTTGCCAAGAATATTGTTGCACTTCGGAAAACCCTGACGCTATTCACCGAACTACTACAGACACCAGCCGCAACAGTAGATTAGTAGGTAAGGCCGTTTTAACTTTCGCAATTGCGAAAGTTAACATTTCATCCCCCAAAATGCGGTTTGCTAGTTTGTTAAAGACAATAAATGTTGAGAGCTTAACGGAAAACAATGGTTTTAGATTTGGCTACTCCAACCTTACCTGCTGTGACGGAAGAGATGACGGGGGGCTTGGCCAAGGTAGGCAAAACGAAGCAAATCAGTCAAAGAGATAGAGGACCTAATTCTAGTGGAACTTTTCAGCCGCACTCGAACGAAGCTTTTATTTCAGTATGTTTGTAAATCTACAAGTGTTATTTATGGAGCATTATATGTTTAATTCGCTCATGTTCCGGTTTATGATTGGCAGTACCAAAAGTTTCCGAAAGTGAAGCTGTCGAACCGCAATAAGCGTTACCTGAGCCACTTAAACCAGCCCACGCGTGGCGGACCAACGAATGGCGGTACTGAACCGCGTTCCAGAATACAACTGCCTAAGCCCTTCTTCGGGAATAATATAGGTAACTCTTTCGAACTTTTGTTTGTTTATTTTCTTTGCTCATTGTAAATTTTAAATGACTCTGAAGAGTCTTAAATGGGCCCTTAAACTGTTGACGCTTGTGGAGCTTACGCCCCACATGCTAAATACTAACCCGAGATGGAGAGTATTCGTGGTATTCGTAGTGCAGAACTATACAATGCATGTTGCAAAGGGTTAGGTGGCTTGGTGTGTGATTCAAAATGATTTAAAATGATGCAGACTATTTCCTATTTAACATTTGACGGCAGCTCAATTAAAAAGTCCCTGATTAATTCTATAGGCAATGTTACCAGCCCAGCCAAGTTCTTACGCTTGGTCGGCGCAAATGGAAATTGGAGCGTCACATTGGGACCGGAATACTGCAAGCCAGCTTCGTCGGATTACCAGCGCTGTCAAAATCAAATGGCAGCCAATTATAGCTACGAAATCCCCATGAGCAAGTACATGGCCGAACCTAGCATCACTCTGCAATTCCAGTATGTATTAATTCATGTTGTATATCCACTTCGACACGTTAAATCAATCACATTTTTCTTGCTTGTAGGTTCTCAAGGGGTTCTGTCTCGCAGCTTGAACCATGCAATGCACCTTTTCGTCCGACATCTTGCGGGCCACGTACGTCCCCGATAGCGAGTCCCTGGACTCGAGGACCCCCTGTGGAACAAGCGGACTTTCTAAGTCGCACTTTTTTCATTGAAGTTGGACGGTTAGCAGACATAAGTTATCGCTTTCGCGTTCCTGTCACCCAAAGCGAACCCGTAAGTAACTTTTTTTTCGGGTATTATTATTTTAAGCATTTTTGGAAAGAACGTTACTGTAGTGATATTGTTCAAAAACGTTTTAGATCTACAGACAAAAGCTTTTTATATATATGAGATTTTTATTTTTATTCAAAGGCTCTGTGCGCTTTATCGAGCCAGTCTGTGGGCATAGCATTCGTCGAATATAACCTGCGTTTCTACCGAGTGTGCGATGAGTAAAAGAGTCGTTAACCAACCATAGCTTTGTTAACAAGTTAATACTCACCACCGTTTGGCGTTCTGGAAAAACAGATGTGGTTTCTGTTCATTGCGTAACGTATGGCGTCCAGAATCAAGCCTCTATATAACTGTCCCTAAAACTTATATGTGATTGTGCCAATGGATCTGACAAATTTTACGCCGTTTTTATTCCTGACAATTATAATCTTAAAATAAGCATGCAATTTGTATGAGATTAGGTTCTTTTCGCAGTTTTATTTCGCCTTGAAGCTAGACTTAACATAAAAGGCTAACCTTCGATTGTCTGTTTGTATATTGGAGAAACTTTTTTTTCACTAGTTTTCTGGTTGTTGAAAGTTAGCCTTGCTCTTTTGAATCGTAGTCTTTGTGTCCTATCGTTTTCACGCATCACTGAGTTACCCAAGTATGAAAAGGAAAAGATGGCCATAAGAAAGAGGCCTGATAAATGTAGCAGAAAAGTTGGCTTAATGTTTCATGGCAACTCGTGCGATGGCGTGCCTCACCCTGGTAATCAGACAACTGAACTATAAGTTAATCATATGAAGGTGAACGTTATACCTATCTGTTCTTGTAAAAGCGTGTAGGTTCGGATTTTTTTACTGACTGCGTTGTTGGTGAAGTCTCATCACTTTTAAAGGTAACACTACCGGACCTTCCCTTTTTATGTTAGCTAGGCACGTAGAAAAACTGCGACATTTGCCTTCGACAGAGAAAATTGCTAAGCTTTCTTAACTTTTTTGGGTTGTGTTAACCTTCAATTATCCGTCCTTGAGACTTCATTAATCGTCCACACTGTGTGTTGGGTGTTAATCATCACGAAATTTAATCAGGATGCTATAGACATGTGTTGTGTTTAGGGTCATGTATAACAAATCCTGTAGCGAACTTTCATGGGTTTATTGGTAGAAAACCATTTTGCGCGCAGAAAAGAAAACAATGATAAGATGTTGTGTGAGCATTATTGCGCTCTTTGTGTGAATGAGATAGCCTATAGCACGGATGATAACTTTTTAAAGGTTTGGCGGTTGAGTATGTTTCCTCGTGTACATTTACCGTTGCAAAAAGTTTCACAGTCCACACAATCCGTCCTCTACTGTAGTATGCGTGTGTGCGAATGGTTTAATGAATGTGTAAGGCAATAAATTATACATTTCACACCCAAAGAAAGTGGGAAGTATATACGTATAAATCCATTGATTCGGAAGTTGTGCATTGCAGTTGGATTCGCTATGTAAAGAGAATCGTTTTGTTAAACGGCTGTTGAAGATAGCTCTGATTTTCAAGTTAAACCATTCTGCACTGCAACGGAAAATATGACAAGTATAGCCTTGAAGAAATCTGTGGTTCGACTGCAATTACCTTTTTTATATAGTCATGTTCTTGAAAGATGATTGCCACGGTCACCTTTGCAGTGTTGCTTGGTTCAATGACTGCGTATGAGAATAACTTAGCGATACTGGAGGCTCTCGATTTTCTCAGGATGCCATTCCGAGGTTGATGGATAAGCCCACCAAAACAAAGGAAAAAATGAAGTCGAAAATGAGAATTTGGCTTGACGAGAACTGCTTTACCTTTTGGCCTTCCCCATAGTGTAATAAAACGTATCATTAAAAGAAGAAGAAAGAAAAGACAAATAGATTGCGCAGCTCTTTCTGGGGTCTGAGAGTTGTCTTGCTTGTTTAGGAACCAGGCTGTACTCTTGTACCAAGGTTGACGAGATGGAAAAGTGGGTTTACTCGTAAGTAGGATAAACAAGTAATCTACCTTGTACTCGCGTTTCCATGTGGAGATGCCAGTATTCTCGTGCAATTGTTCCGGGAAGACCGGCTTTTTTTGTTTGCGGAAGAAGCTAGAGTAAACTGCAAGATTTGCACGTAGGTGACTAAAGGGGTTAATACCGGGAAGTCGGTCATTCATATGCTTTCAGAATGTAATTGTCTGCTGAGGCACGCCCAGCTGCTATTTGGCCTCATTGAGTCATATTCAATGATGTCGTTTTTTCCCACCAGGTATGTGCTGGCACACAGCACGCGTTTTTACCTTTTGATCGCTTTGCTTGGCTAAACGAGGTATTTGTACCAAGCCATTGAAGTGCATCGGCATGGATCTGGAAATGTATCCAATTGCCCTTGGACTGACTTTGCATTTACTACCTTTTCCCCTAATTACTCACGGTAACTAATGTTTTGCCGTCTGCCGCCTCCTCGCATTGTACTATACAACAAGACATATACATCTGCGATATTATCACACGACCGAAACTTTCTCCTCCGGCTGACGCCGCCGAGACGATACATGCTTGGCATAATAACAATAAAAAAAGGCTTGTCTTGTTTTCCTGGTCTTCTTTGTGAAGCTATGGCACATTTTACCCTTCATGCAATATACCACGCGGTTTCTTTGTACAACAGTTCTTGGAAAAACTTAGCTGTTGTGTGCACTATATACTATACAATACGTGAAAGGGGTTCTCCTGGCTATTTTTTGGCTACGACTGTCTTGACTTGTTTGCATTGAACCCCATGTGTATCTGACTGGGGGAATATATAGTTGAGGCGTTGCGCAACCGAAAGCCGAGTACGGAAAACCCCAACCTTAATACTTCCCGACAAGTTGTTTGTTGTGCATATCTCATGCCTGAAGATGGGTTTCCCCATCAAGTATTCTTGGTGGCTAGTGCCTCATCTCCATAATCGGTTTGAACTATCTTTCTGAGGCACCAACTGGTACGATTTTTTTCCCGCGAGCATTTTCCTTAATATATTCTTAAAGATGGTCAAGATAGTCTTCTTCTATGACTAGGGTGTACTACGATACTTAAAAGTTGACTTGGAAAACCCCCCAAAAAAACATTCGTTCAATCCCCACCGATTTTTGGTATTTTTGGCAGAAATCACCAATCGTTTTTCTCGATTGAAGATGAATGGTCTGACTGAGCGATGTAGCGAATACTTTGTTCTAGAGTAAACGGGTTAGGAGCACCGGTTTGTGAAAGGAAATTTTAGTAGTAGTTTCGAAACTTAAAAAATATTACACATTGTCATCCTGTCGTAGGAAATGCATGCTGTATTGACACGGTATTCTTTTGGACGAGAAAGCGACTCTTCCCTTTCCCGTCACGCAAATAAAAAAAAGGAAGAGGTGTTTCTATAAGTAGGTAAAAGTAAGGGTGATTGTGACACTTTTACTTGGTGTTATTGGTTTCGTAAAAGGGTAGTCCTTGGGTTATATTAGTGCGATTTAAGGCGAGAGTCAAATCGAGAGTGTCATCGTCTGTGGGGAGTCCAGTTAAGGGCGAGGATTGATTGCCTTAGATTTATCATAATGCTTGCGCAAGGTCTTCGACTTCAAACTAACTTGTTGGTATGATAGTATTTGGTTTCGTTTCGAGGTTTTTAAAATTCCCAGTAAATGTGCCACAAACCTGAAATGGACTTCCTTGATCTCTTGTTTTCTTAGATCTCTTCCGAGGTTAGAAACTTGCTTTAGGTAGCCCTTGTTATCGGGTAAATCTGTGGGATAAAACCAAACGATTCTAGGAGGAAAAACCCTACATGGATACGCATATATTATTTGACGACCTGTTGTCCTTGAAGGAGAAATTGAGAGGGAAAAAAACACTTAGGCCCAAACGAGCTTAGTGTCGAACAATAGTACTTTCGCTGCTCACTTGTGTCCCGTTGCATTTCAAATAAGAAACAACCTCCTGCTCCGCCCCTCCCAAAGTCTCGAAAAGTCTCAACGTCACGGCATTCGGGCACCTATATAAAGCCAACCTAAGCGGTGCAAAAGGTGTCAGTCAGCTCCAACTGCTTTCTACGACACTTCTCTGTCTGTTTCCCTGTGTTCCTGCAACTAACTCTACAGGTAAAGCTGGCTTCCAAACTATGCTGAATACATACTTAAAAGCTAAACACATCCAATATTTTAGTTAATGTGTGTTTATGTTTTTCCAGCTCATTATGAAGCTCGTCCTCGTTTTGGCTTTGTTCGCGGCTGTGGCATACAGCCAAGAAGCTGCTCCTGCTGCCACCAAGGAAATTAAACTCGTACCCAAGTCCCGTGAAATCCCGGCCGATGTCCTCAGAGGTGAAATTTGTTAAATATTGCACGATGGACTTTTTAACGATTAATTTAAAACGAATTCTATTTTCCATTTCAGACTTCCCCGGGGTGTGCTTCGCATCCACTTCTTGCCGCACGTTTAAGGTTGACGAGGAATGGGAGTTGAAACCTTTCTGCGGCAAATCCAAGTGCTTGAAGGGCGAAGATGGTCGCTTGATGGAGAAGGTTGAAGACTGTGGTCCTTTGCCTAAACCTAACCCTAAGTGCAAGGTATCCGAAGCCACCAATGTTACTGCATCTTTCCCGGATTGCTGCCCAACTTTCATTTGCGACGAGGGCATTGAGTTGGAATTCCCCGAGTTCCCCATTCCTTCTCCCGCAGCCTAAATTCGCACACGTCTTAGTCACCCCCTGCATAGCTCCTATAGTGCACTGGGGATCATTCCTTCCTCTTTTTTTCGTTTTAAAGGACCAATTTATTACTACGGAAGCGTACTTTTAAACTACAGGAGCAAACCTTTAATAGCTTTCGTGGAAACATTGCTGTACGCCCGCAACACCCTTGACTTACAGTATTGCTTTCAGATCCTTTCTTTACGGCTGAGCCGTCTTAAGCCAAAAAAATAAATTTAAAAAAATCATTGTAAAAGCTATTTGTTTTCGGTTATGGGGAAGTTTTGTAGACTACTGGCTGTCCAAGATTCCAACCCTGGAACGAATGGTCCTCTACCGACCAAGCTACCACTGTGATTTGCTTCCGATTGTTTTCGCCTGCTCTTACCACGTAAAATGCCCACTTATGCAGCACGCTCGAGAAAACTTTTTTATCAGTAGGAACGTACCATTTGCCTTGAAAATCCATCCTTCATGACTTCCCGTACATTAGCCAGCCACCAAATACCCGTTTCCGTCCCTTTGTTATGATAACAATAAAAAAAAGAGTTTCGTACAAACAGCAGCACTTTCACTAATGTTCAAACGAATCAAGATTCGGCTATCAACAAGACAAATCATGGCTCTTATTACAAATCTGCTTTTGTAACTGTCTCCCGAGACCTACTGTGTTGCAGAAGCAAATGATGGATTGCCGCTTCCATCCATATTTGTGTCCTTACCTTCTTGTAGGCTAAAGGTTGTATTCCGGGCACAGCAACGGAAAAAGCAGGCGTGTATGTTTCAGGAAGCAATTATTTCCAAATAGGGATGTTTGTTAGTCACTGCGTAGTGTTGTTACTTGCCTTACTTTGCATTTCCAGTCACACAAATTACGAAGAAAAGTGGAATCAAAACCTTATTAGAAAGATGAACGGAAACAGGGTAATAGAGCTGGCTATATATATATATATATATATATTTTTTAAGAAAAGAAAGGAAGGCTGCCAGGTCTGAAACAAGCCAGAAGCCCCTTGGATTAATTGGACTTAGATAAGCAAACAAGATGACTTCGAGCCTGTCGGCCTATACTGTTATTCTCATCTCGGAATCTTCTTGCAATTAGCTGTGTGGAATTGTCGCCCTTTATTTTCGAGTGCCCCTCTTCTAACCTCCGGAACAGATTCTCAATGTACGTACAAGCAAGACAAGTCCCATTCGCTTGCTCTCCGTTTTCTAAAGATGGTCAAGTTTAATTTAGACTCGAATGAAAGCAAGCAGTGGCGAATGAAAAAAGAACTTCAAAACAAGAATTCACTTCTATCGCTTCTAACTAGCGTCCTTACCTACTTTGTGAAAATGTACTGTTTATTTAAGATGTTGAAAAAAGAACTTTCAGTGCTAACTTGGCATTTGGTACGAAAAAACTGAGCCATATACACCGGGTTGAGGTTCATTCTAACAGCTATGGGAATTCGTCCAGCTGTCCGGAGGCCGTGTTATTGGCGGACATCCTTTTTTAAGAAAAGCCGCACAGATAATGCAAGATCTTGGAAAATCTGCCTGCTTCGCCTCCGCTGCGCCGTGATGCTGCACAAAGTTCGCAAAAACTGTTGGGCAAGAGTGACCCAACTCTTTTTTTTTCCCTTTTCAATGTTGTCACGCTTCGAGCTCAAATGGCTGACGCTAGGCTCTTTATTTGAGGAATGTCAATGAAGCTCTTTTATTGTTTTTATACGACTTCAGAAAAATCTGCAGATGAAAACGTTATCGTTACAAGTTATTGGAGAATTCCTGTGTTTCGCGTTTCGCCGAAACCCGGACCCAGTCTAGTCTAGTGGAATTACGGTCCATTGTCGGAAATCGCCGGCTCTTAAAATCTGGACTCATAAAATCGGAAACGAATGCGGAAGAGGAAAAACGGAAAAGAACCATCAAAGTGGCGAAGAAAAGGAACAGAGCCGTTCCTCGCCTTTAATTGTAGGGAGGAAAGCTTGGTAGGGGTGGGCCAGAGAGGAGAAAACTTCCCCAATATTGGAACAGCGGAAAGAAGATAGCTGGTCCAAGTGTCCATGTCCGTTTCCACTCGAGAGCGCGGCTTGCAAGGCAGAAACAACAGACAGTAATATGGCGCTGACAGAGGCACAGAAAAATTTGGCGACCCAATCGACTGTAACTTGGTTTGGTTAACACGTCTCTGACTGCTTCACTTCCTTGGTTCTCCATGCGGAGTGCCAAAGTTTCGGGTTCATGAAGTGATTAATAACATCAGAATAATCAAGAGAAGGTAGCGCAAAAACTATGAGAATCTTT
The DNA here is from genome assembly GCA_003724045.1 of Lepidurus arcticus. NCBI lineage: Eukaryota > Metazoa > Arthropoda > Branchiopoda > Notostraca > Triopsidae > Lepidurus > Lepidurus arcticus. The sequence continues at coordinate 24,094 of RJJA01000426.1, read as the reverse complement.
AAGATTCCTCAGAAGCTTATGCCCAAACAAAGTTTGGCTTTCTTCCGGGACTATCGGAGTTTTTTTTATGACAAACTGAAGCCAAAGCAAACAGCCGACAGCCCAAGACGGAGACGGAGATGGTCACGAAATACCGTGTACCTTCCTCAGTCGTTTTCTTTCCAGAAAACTGCCAAAGCTAGAGGCTGAGATAAAAGGCATAGCATAACCCCTCAAGTTTTCAAAACAAGAAAAATCAGCCAATTTTATATTTTCGCTGAGAACTGAGAGCTGAAAGACGTGATTTCAAAGCATCACGTTTTCTTATTTCATCTCGAATCTCCGGATTTCACATGAATTAGGTAAAAAGGTCAAAGCGTCGAAAAAAAATCTGGAGTGTAACTCGGGTGATCGGACATAATCTTTTTTTTTTTGTATGTTGATTTGCTTTTGGGGACGGTAACTGCGCCATCTTGCGTCGGGTATAATATTCTGTTAATATCCGTGTTTGTTTATGGTTGGCTTTGTTTAGTGGATGGATTTCTGGCATCGGCTGTTAAAACATCAGGAAAAGCAGGCATGTGGAAGCAGGTCGTATGGCTTTTAATGTTTTATGATGGCTTTGACTTGTGTTCTAGGAACTTTGGGGATGCAAGTGTATTTGTCCTCAATAATGGCGTGCATTTTGCTAAGGAACGTCAGTTTGCACGCTGGCATTGCCGCGACACCGGCGCCCACAGCGGAAGCTGAAAATTTCAGAGACGATGCTCCGCTGTCGTCAGCATCTACGAGACGACGCATCTCTTGTAAGTAAGAAGAGCAAAGGCTTGGATGTTCTGGCGTCAGTCGTGTGTCAGATGCTGGTCTGGTCATGTCTACACCTTGTATATACCCTGTCCCCTTTCCCCCTAAGCCTTGGTTTGAGTCGTAAACTCCAGCATATTAAGCATGTGCTAATAGTCTCTTTCGTTTACCCAATTTAGGAACTTGACAAGTGGCAAGTGACAGTGTATTATTGCAAGCTTCCAAAGAAAACACGGATTAACCTGCAAACTAACTCAACTGCATGAAAACCAAAAAATGGACACAGTGGGCTGGTACTGTGCCGTGAAGCGGATGGCCAGCAAACCATGGTGACTTGAAGGATTTCCCTTCAGCTTTTTCCCGGGAAAAAACAAGTACGTCAATATTTATGTTTTCAGCTTTGTTTTGTTTTTCTCGGTTTTCAACGCGACAAGGATACTTTTACCCTCAGATACGCCAAGTTTCTAGGGAGGCAATCAAATTCCTATTTTGAATAAGTAACCTAGCAATACTTCTGTGGCGATACTTTGTGTCGTGCAAACTTAGCTCATGGTTTCGTTTTACAGTTTAAATGGTTGATGTTTGGCCTTGCTATGGCGCCAGACATTTGGACAAACTTTCTGTGCTTCTGTGTTGGGTCAAAGGGTTGTATTCTTCAGACGGCTACGGCTATACTTTTGATCTGGCTGGTTTGAGACTGTAAAATCTATAGTATTTGACGTAGGCGTAGGGTACGTGTAGGGTAAAATAGCTTTCCTTGTTGAGTAATTATTCAGTTATGTACGCAGACTTTCAGACGGAACAAAGAATCGTTTCCTTTCCGCTTGTGTACTAAAAAATAAGGGTCACTGTAGGGGAGCTTTGGAATACCGTCAGACCTATTTATCGTTATCTATTGGTACCAAAAGAGGAACGTGGGTTCAGCATTTTCTCCTTGTTAAGCCTTTTCTAAGTAGATATAGCAGCAAGTAATATTTTGTAATATTTTGGCAACCTCTTTTGAATATTACATTAAACAATTCCCAAACTCAAGTGCTAGTTCATCGCACTCGACTGCTATAATTATCTTCTTTTCAGGAAGGTATTTACCAAATAGACGTCTACTTATTTTCGCAGTTTTCTTGGACCTTCCTTGAAACCCTGCTGCGGTAGACTTGAAAGCTTCCTGATAGTAATCATATGACTAGCTAGTAGCCATATGGAGGGTTTAACGGTCTCTTTTTGTTTTTTACCACGCCGGGTTCCGACTAAAAGTTTTCCCCATTCTTTTTTTAGGGTCTAACAAGAACAGCCCTCGGAAAACGAACAAGCGTTACCTTGAAATCTGCAGTTTTCTTCCCGAAAGAGAAAGAATCCTATTAAGGCCGAACTCTAAAACGGTAAAAGTGTAAAAGGTGGTCTAAGAAAAAGCAATTTTCAGGCAAAATCTTTAAGCTCAATCCTGCTGCCCAGCCCTGGCAAGAACGACAGGGATTTCCTTGATAGGCCTTTTATTTGTCATACTTGGCCCTGTTTTGATGGCATCTTGTTAGCTTCTGTCTGGCAACTGTGTGAAAGCTCCTGGTCCTCAGCCGCTCCAAAAGTTGTGTGTACTTCTCAGTGTACCGTACGATCGAAGCACAAAGTGCTGCGTCAGCTTTTGGCCAAAAAATTAGGCCATTAGGAGTCCCTCAGGGCAGCCGAAAATTATGGCCCAATTCACATTACTGTCAAAAGAGAAACAGAAAAAAAAAGTATATCTGGTCCCTAACACTCGAAAAGGAACGTAACAGTAGGGACGCCTGCTTATGATTATAAAGTTGGGACATGAAATATAGCTATAGAACGACCTCTGCAGAGCTTTATGCGAAGAAAGTAGAAGTTCGGAAGCTCCCTTTTGTCAGGTTGAGGGGGTGGGTGAGGAATTTGTAGCTTGTCATCACTTTTGTGATAAGGATGCTTGCGCGATATGCGTACGGTAAACTAGGCTGACGTTTCTTGGTTCAAGTGTGTGTCGTACGTGCCAAAGAAGTCACACTTGTCTTCTGACCTTGCTCTGCTTAACCATGTTCGCTTACAAAAAATAATCCGAGAACAAGTTTTCTGCTTCCTCGACCGTGGTATCGTTTTTTTCTATATCCGAAAGGAAGAAAAAACGATTCGATTCAGATTTTCCTTTTTCTTCTTTTATTTTTCCATCTTTTTAAAGAGTTCAGACATCACGCTCTTCGCGTCTAGTTTTTTCATAAAATGAAGCTTCCTCTAGGAGCCATAGCTGATATAATCGGCTGATTTGTCCCTTGTTGCAATAAAAATAACATAAGCGTGTTGCTCATCTTGTATTCGTTGTCTTCAACCAAACCATCAGGCGTAGGAGAGTATAAGCAAAAATTGTTCAACGGAGCCAACAAATTGCCCTTTTCCTTTTCTGCTTTTCTTCTTTCCTCCCATTTTCCCGTGGATTCACGCCTCAAGTTCTATGGTGATTGTCTTAGGCCCAGGATAAAATCGGTGCTTCTCGTTCGCTGAGCTCCCAGAAAGTACTTGGGTGGGTAGAGAAACCAACAACCTTACAGCACAACACGGCTAAGGGACTTCTTTAACGTAGCTTGTTCTCGTCTGTTAGATTTGTTTCCGGTTCTTTGCTTCAGTCCGAGTTAGGACATATAATTATACCGTCCATTTCACTTTGCAAGTTCTGCGTTTGGGTAAGGGTAGAAATGACTACGAATCTAGGCATATGTAGATTCCCGTTCTTTTTTTTCAGGGTTTTATTCTCGTCATTCCTTTTTTCCTTTAAAAGTCGAATTTGGCAACGAAAAGAAGGGAAATGAAGCACAGACGAGTCGAGTGAATCCCGAGAAAAAGAAAAATCTTTTTTTTGTCTCTATGTTTTCGAAGAATTAATTCACTTCTGCATGGGAGCGTACGTCGGGCAAAGACAGATATGGTGGCCAACATGGTTGTTAGTTAGGCAGTCAACTTCCTCTGACGGATGATGGTTTTGAGGTCCGTCGTCCCAAGTAACTGGTGCAAGCTACAGGATCGATTTTGGACTCTGGCCCAAAAGCCGTTATGTCTCGCGTGTGTTATATCTTTTCAACGTTCGGGGTTCCGTACATGGTCCTGGTGTGTATACGAAGTCTATAGGCTCCTCAAGTGAAGCAAATCATTAAGAGTTTCCACAAACTCTGACACAAAAGCAACGTTTCGCGCTGCAACGTCAGATATAGATCTTGCAAACTTCTCCTCCAAGTTTGGGTTTTCACGTCCAATATAAGCTGTATTAACTTTGTCGGTCGTCTTTTTATTTCCTTTTCGTTTCTTCGTGTTTCCCCGTCTCATTACTGTATTTTTGGTCGCCGCGCTAATTATGCTGAAGTAAGGTAACCCTTACTGAAATGATGACATGTTTCCACCAAAATAGCAATCCTTTCGGTTCCACTTAATTCTAGTAACTTTATTAAAATCATCTGACGAACCTCAAACCCCTTAACAAAAGAGTACATCACAGTACCTTTGTTTTGGCTTACAAGTCTAAACCTAGTGTAATACAAAGTGCAAGCCCAAAGTAAAAGCTTCTAACTATGACTTTGATCCAGAAAAGTTAGCTGTGATTTCAGTAAATTGAACTCCGTGTTGCCAAGTTACCCTTTCCCTCCTATTTGCTCTTGTACTTCATTTTTTTATATTCATTAGCTTTATAAACCGCATGCCTTGAAAACCCCAGAGCTGGCTCACGATTTTTGGATTAGTGTCTCAATTTGTGACATTTCCAGTCAGCCGGCGGACAGCTTTTCCACTAAACGATGACATTTTGGGACGCGAACACCACGAATACTGAATGTTGATGATGCCTTACTTCTTGAGAAACTCGGAATAAGAGCAACCATTGTAGCCTGCAGGTCAAATGAAGGACAGAAGCTGGATGGATAGTGCGCAATCTGCCAAGAGAGGGAGTTAAATTCTCACCAAACAAGCGTTACCCAATAACATAAATCGCGGGTTAAATATCCGTGGACTCGTTTGAGCAAAGTATTAAGTGAATGGGGCCATTGGGTGAGATATTGGTCCTAGAGAGACATACGATAGAAATATCCTTTTTTTATGAGGGAGCAATATACCCATAACGATGAAGAAAAATAGAGTGTCGCCATGTCAGCAAGAATAGGCTCGAAGATATAGGCAGTTATACCAGTGGTGGCAATGATGTGCCTACGCTTTTCCATCAGCTCTCCTCTTTACAGTTACCCTGTCTTCTCCCTTGACAGGCAAAAGTACCGGAATATCGGACGATTCATCTAGCAGAAAGTATGGCAATAAATACTCGCAGCTTCTCGCTTCCGTCTTAAATTTTTCTCCCCTCATACTCTCTAATTCACTTTCCGGGAACGTACAAAGATGGGCCTTGCTTGCTGGGAATGCTTGTCGTTGTGGGAGTGATGTGTTTATTGTTGTTCCTGCTTGGCATCATCCCCTACTGCTTCAGTAAGCAGCACTACTCTCTCCTTGAAGAAAGACAACCATGTCTATATTATTATTGGCAGGCCTTCATTTTCCCTTCCTGTATAATACCCTATATACAACATACCACAAACTGTCCACCACTAGATACTACTGCCTAGTAACGCTGTTCTTCAAAGAAACCATTAAACGACAATAGTCGCAATAAAATCACATGTTGACATTGGGATGAAGGTTTGTAGCCGTAGACTATATAATTATAAAAACAGTGATATTTGGTTCGAATATTGCTGAATACTATCCAATTATGAGTACTATCTACTATCGAACTATTGGCGTGCAAATTTACATAGTTTACGTTTGCTAAGCTTGAACTTTGTCGTGACGTCGCATGCCTGTCACGTGTCTTTAGTGGCGCTTGTTACCATGGTTACTGTTTATTTCCATGCTTAAAATAGTATACAAAGGCTTTTGGGTGTACCATGGATACCGCTAGGATCTTTGACGTCTGAAGCCTACATGACCATACTTTGTTTAAAAGACCGTTTCTTTGTTTAAAACTTAATTACGACTTTGCGCACGTTTGAAAGAAATATATTTTTCTCTTTTTTTCTAAGGACAAAGTTTTGGACGCTTATTGTCTTTTAAATATATCATTGTGATCTTTAATTAAGGTTTCTCCTCTCAAGACCTCACAAATCTGCTGTAATATTTTGGTCAGACATATCCCCCTCTGCCTTTATTTATCACTCGGAATTTTTCGCTTGTTCTCACCAGGCCGCCGTCCGCGCCGAATGTTCACACACTTTGTCATTATTTCCCTCCCTGGGTGGGTTCAGCCTCGACGTTGTTCGACTAAACCGTGTTTATCACGCTTAATACGGCGGAGAAATATTGGCAGCCAGGCACATTCTTTGGATCTCCTGCGTATAAGAAAAAATACGTGTTTATTGAGCCGTTTTTCTTGTCTCTTTCTTGAAAGGCGAAGGTTTGTTTACGGTGCCCTGCATACGTTGACAAATTCTGGAAACCCTTTGCGGAAATTTGTTGTAAAGGAGAGCCAGATGAATTGGCAACATCCCACTGGGTATTTACAGCATACGGGGTACATGTGGTGCCACGAAGCAAGCAAATTGACACACTGCAGCAGTATTTGTATGTAAAGGGAAGTATATACTGTAGCCGTCGTAAAGTTAAATAGGTTTATGCAAAGAGTACAGTAAAGTAATGGTACCCCGTTGGCCACTTCCATTCCATACACTGCATAATGGAAACACGATAGTGCTTTTAGATATCTAAGTAAAATAGTTTCCTTGACAGCTTGTGACTTAGACCCCATACAAATATCGGAGCTGTGAAGTATAAAAAGGGTCCATAAGACGTGTATCGTGCTATGGATTGGAGCACTTTCCTTGCTGTCGATGCCTCTCTTGTAGCAGTCATTCATTTCTTGGAAAAGCGTTTGACCTGTAGAGCACGTGTCTATGTAGAGCAAGTTTCTATGTCTGTCAGATTTGACAGGCTATAACGATACTTTGGCGCCAGAATGCACCGTTGAAAGTTACTTTTAAATCTCCTCGTGGATCTTCATTCCCCTCGGAATAATTGTAGCGCATTTTTTAGGTGGTCACGGGTGGAATATTTGGCATGTCACACAAAGCAATGGCAGCGGTGTAGCGAACTGAGGCGGACATGGCATCATTCCATCTTCCATGTCCGGAAGAAAACGGAAGAGGTTCTTTAAAAAAAAGTGAAGGAAATGCAGCGTTGGGGTAGGTCTTCTTTGCAAGGAGTGGGAGTTTTACCGTAGGACTCTGGCGTAAAGCCTGGTGCACACTGGAGTGTCGTTTATGTCAACATACACAACATACGCCTAGTAAAATCACCTTTTCTGTGATTGGCGGAAAGGCGTATGTCAGTTGTGCCTGTGTGCCAAAAGTTGAGCAGTGCTCAACTCGTATGTCAGAGTGCTTATGTCTACTTTGTGCCTAAATTTTCTGGTTTGTTTACTAGTCGTATGTTGGGTATGTTGACATAAACGACACTCCAGTGTGCACCAGGCTTAACACTCGCCCACGCATATGGTTGGATCAGATGACGCTAGTGACTTTGGGGGATATTGTTTTTCTTTAGCCCAACGATAAAGAAAGTGGTTAAAAAAATTGAGAAGAGGAGAGTTGATTAGGTTATAGTTGATCATTGAAACCCTTCCGTTGTTGTTTAGTTGTTTTCGGGATGGTTGAATGCGAAAGTGGTTTAGAAGTATGCGTGTCCCAGGTTGATTCGTTTGTAGACAGCAAAAGAAAATTATCTTTTCCTTTTGAACGCAAAAAAGCTTATCTTGTTTGTTTGGTAACCGTTGGCAATTGATTTGTGTATTGTCTTGATACACGCGTCCCTCGTAATGAGGATATTATCGCCCAAAGCAAAACGGGAAGTGGAGTTTGACGGTGTGTTTGTATAAGCCAGCCCTTGTGCCCACAAAGTGGGATTAACTTCTGAGTTTCTCGTGATTTGAGAAACCGAGCTTGGCTTATCCACTTTTCGATAACGTCTCCAAACAAGAGGGGGGATATAAACGGAATTGAAGAAAATGGCATCCTGGAGAGCGATAGAATCACCCAAAAGTTGATTTACGTTCAAGCTTGCACGAAATTTGCACCAGATTCGGGCTAATCATCCAAAACGGGACCGTACATGACAAAAAAGGGGGTGAGAGGCAAGGTTAGAGGAGAAAATCGATAAAAGCAAAAAAAAATCTTTTTTCTTTTGTTACTTTTGGCCGGGTAGTGTACGGCATCGTGAACTTTACGGAGTGGAAAGACGCAAGAGGTCGAAGCTTATGGAAAACCAGACAACGAAATGCAATAAAGTGGAACGAAAAAGGATATTCCAGAATTTGTGTATTTATTTGTTTTTCTTGCTCGGTGTAGAGCTGCCGATGTTTGATGTGATTGGATATATAGGCCTGGTTTTCTGTACCCCTGTTTAGGCGGTTATCAGGTACTACATCGATGCTTTGTTTATTATCTGGTCTATATTTGTTGATATTATGCAAATGTGCATCCTGCTGTTGCTGGGTCTTCGTGAAACTTGAAGAAGAAGAAGCTCCTCGGGGAGACTTATTGTTACTTTCTTTCGCAGCCTGTTGCAACTGAAATATTCATGTTACACAAAGTGTGGTATTTGAGGAGAAACGTCGAAATCGGAAATTTATCATTGCTTCTTCTTACTGCTTTTTAATTATTTGTAAGACTAGATTATTAATGCTTCATTCTTATCTGAATTTTCCAGACGGCGCGCTTGTGGGAGTCCTGAGAAGATTTTCTAATTTTTTTAAAAGAGTTACTGGGAGCTCTCGGCAGCCTCATTCTTCGTTGGATCGCCTTTTTGCTATATAATTGAGAAAACTATTGAATTGCACTTACGAAGCTGCAAGGTCGGGCAACGATTCCAAGCCATGGAGCAAGATGTGGAGAAAAATTACGGAGTGTACTCATCCGCGAGCTACGCAAAGGTATGCTAGAGTCATTATCCTTATTAATTAAGTCTTAGTAGAGGTAATGAGGTAAGGCGAGTCTTTTTGTGTTCCGTGTCATTGAGAGTCGGGCTAGTTCTAAGTTAATTAAGAAGCGAAGGGATTTTCCATTTATATTGACAGGGTTGCATCGTATAATGGGGAAGTTAAGTTTCAGTTTCGCCGTTTCCGTGACTCGAATATTTTATTATCTAACGACAATAGACTTGCTCTACGTCTATGTCTCGCTTTCAGGACTTTTCTGCCTTGTTTTAATGAAGAGCAGCAAGAAATGACGTTAATTGTAATTGCATAAGACTGCAGTGTCTAAGCATTTTTGCCATTGTTTCGCCTACAGAATGTTTTAAATACTCTCTTTTCAATGTTTTGTTGTTATACTTTAGGTTATGGGTATATTTTGTTTCTGCTCGGTGCTTCGTACAAAGCGCATCCGAGATTCCTTTTCTTCGTATGCATTAATTTCACACATGTCTTGATCCCGAGCTTCCTTGGATTTATTTCTTTAAGCTTTAAATCTTCATGATCTCGCCTACGGCTTTGTCCTTTTGTTTTGTGTATCCGGGTACAGCACAAGTTGATAGCTAAGCGCTACTCCGGTTGCTTGTGGCTGCGCCAGAAATGGACTTCTCTTAAATTGACCCTTGTCCGAGTCCGTATGTCATCAGGCGGGATAGCCTGCTTTTTTACGAGCTTTTTAGCCCAGCATACGTCTGCCTATTTCGGTAGTTTCAGCATGAATGTAGGCTGTTTCGTTTAGTGAGGTCAAATTTAATTTAGCGAACAGAAGTCACCGGGTCAAATTGGCCAGTAACACGTCCAGCCAATTGTCTCTCTGCCGTTAAAGATTTAAAAAAATGGGAAATGAAAAGTTGAATTGAAAAATGGAAACGTGACCAAAAAAGGTGGGTTTAATTCTTTACCTTCTTTAGGGCCCTTATCCGTGTCTATATCGAGGCAATCTGCAATTAAATTAAACTTGTATGAAAAGCGACTACTACCGTTTCAAGGGGAACTGAACGCTAAAATTATCTTTAGTATCTAATAAAGTGGGTATTAATTAACAACTTGGCATTAAGAGGTATATACCTAACTTGAATAATAACCGCGACGTTAAAGAAAATGTCTCTCTAATAGCCACTACAGCAACGCTGTAAACTTCAAGGCTCGTCTGCGCCGCCGCCATTAGCAATTAAAGCAGCATGGAGTCCAAATTGTATATGACGATATATTCGAGGGTAGAAATCTCACGTGGAGAAGGTGATCATTTTTGAAATGGTCATGAGATGAACTGTTTTTGGAGACTGTACGCTTATATTTCTGGAATATTTCTCAATTTTTAATTCAACTTAGAAATTTTAACACATGGATTATAAGACAGCGACAACATAAGCATGAATGTATCTACAATTGTTTATGTAACCCACAAGTCTAGCGTACGTTATTAAGTGTGTTTAAAAGATATTGTCAATACGTCTTATTGTCAATATTGTCGATATATTTAGGTCAATACGTCCTGAAATCAAGTTGTACTTTAGAAGTGTGGTAGAACAAATCAAAATATAGTTTTCGAGTTTAGTTCCCCTTAACGATAGTTTGCTTTTACCTATCCAACGTACCGTACTTGAAGTGGAAAATATAACCCGTTTCAGCAGCATTGAGTCGGGGCTTTTCAATAATAAATTCTCTCAGTCGTGAAGCAAACTTTGAGAGTGTTGGAACTCCATATCTTTCCTTTTATGCCAGCTTTCTTGCTTTGGAGTCTCCGAGAAGTTCTGTTGGTCTAAACAAAAGATGTATTTTTATGGTATTTCCCTTCCGCGTTCTTTATGGACTAGTATCCAAGATTCCTGTCTTTGTGTTGTCTGAGTTCTAAGCCCAGCCGTTGAAAAGTAAAGCCTTTACTTTGCATATTAAGAGCCACAATAGTTTAGTCAGTCCAGTGTTGACATAGTGGTGGGAAACTATAGTAATGCAAATACACAGTATTCGCTTTAGCCATGGTTAAAACCTGCTGGGTCCATCGAATCGCTCCACACCAACGTGCACTTAGATTCATGTTCGACCATCGATTCTGATAACAGTATTCGGATGTTCTTGAGTGGTAAGGTTTGCCGTTTCCTCGATACTCTCAACTTTTTCTTGGCTACGTTTTTCTCCATCGTACGAATATCTTCAAGACAGCTGCGGAACTGAATTGAATGTGAGCACTTTGGTCACGTGCCATTGCTGAATAGAAGGTGGTCTGGCTTAGAAGCTGAGGCTTTTTAGGTTAAGTTGAAAAAAATCACATAAATTTGATAAACTTAATAATGTCTGGATTTCTGAGCTTTCTGAGCCGTATCCCTGGCTTTCCTTTACCTTCATTGGAAGCTGTCACCTCAAGGCAGGCACATGATACGATGCAGTGGATGAGTTACGAAAACCCAGACAGCTCGAGAATAGAGAAAAGGGAGAAAAAAGCCAAATCAGGTTCATAAAGTAAACTAACTACAGTAATACAACTACACCTATAAGCCGCACTGGGAGTTGTCTACACGATGTATTAAACTCGTACATTTGGTTTTAATCTTCTTTCCTTTTTTAATCTTCACCCCATTTTCAGACAATGCTACTTGAAGTACATAGAAGTGGCTAGAAACTAGTTAGCTAGTTAATGGTTTCGCTACTGGCCAAGCGCCCAATTCATCGGCTCGGTTCATGCCCATAGGGTAAAAGGTTATGTCGAAGGTTAATCACCCTCTTGGTTAATTTTTTGCCTTGGGCGTAAAAGATGCAGCAATCTAGCATAGCGTTTAACGACTTTTTTGTGTTCTCAAATGGTTCGTCTGCACGTTCCCTTCAACTGGGCAATATTACTCCGTCTTTCTGGATGAATCTGTGGCAAGCATAATCAAGTATATAGTCACTAACAAGCTCTGCATTTCTTAATCAACGGAACTTGTTCTGCAAACCGGCAAGGCTGTTCTGCTGAATTTCTATTTTTCGTTGATGTATTTCTTCATATATACATTTCTTCTTACAGTCCATCTGTGGCGTCTAGGAAGAGTCAGGAAATGGATTTGATATGACGAATTCCTGGCACTTCTTAGTTTCTTGCTCTAAAAGTTTTCTTTCCCATGGATATCAGGCTGCTGCCACTATAAAGGAAAATAAAAAAAGTTTGAAGTAGGATTCGTTGTCTATTTAAGTTGGCAGTTGTATGCAGACAGCCGCGTAGCTTTTCCAGTATTTTTCTTTCTTCTACGCTTAATATTTTTTCTTTCCTTTTTTTACGTTGCTTGGTCGTATCCACGATGTTTACTTTTATTTAAAGGCTTTTTATCTTCCCCTCTGTCCGTTTTGTGTGAACTGCGTTTTTCTGTAGTACTGTAGTATCATATTTCTTTGGCATTTAATTTTCATATTTCATTTTTTATCGTTCTTATTTTCCGTATTCACTATAAAAGTTGGCTGTAGTCCAATCAGATCCCAATTCTTGAGACAAATTTTTAACAACCGCTGTCTTAGGTAATTAAATGGGTATTTTTTATGACCAAAGTCATCAAGAACTTGAGCCAGCTTTGCCAGAGTTTGGGGAATGACCAATCGATGGTTACTGTTATGGCAATCCTGCTGTTTCGCGCCCCCTCTGGTGCCGACAGCACAGTAATTACTGCAAGCGATGAGGATCGTTTGCCCTCCCGATTATTGCGCTTTACCCCATCTCTGTGCTGTTGGGTCACTTTTGGGAAAAAAGGAAGAAAAACGTAAAGTCTCCAACTTCTATAGCTTATATAGAGCAATTCTTCTCCAGCTTATATAGAGCAATTGGACGGCGAGGGAACAAAAATTGCGGAAAAGGAAAAAGCTTTTTGGCATTTGGCAGAATTCATATTCAGTTTGCTGAGTTTTGGGGGATGGTGTGCCGAGTTAATGGCCGGTGTTGACTCGAAAAGACATCGAAGAAGCTAAAGCACACATTGAAAGGCTTTGCTTTGGCTTTCTGTGCGGTCTAGAAGCTTTTCTCCGGGTCTGAAAGCTTGCTATTGATCTTGCTGGTCAGTTGTTCACGATATCTGGCAAATACATATATACAAATACACACCTCACTTTACCGGATTTGTTTGCAATACGGGCCATTTATCTTCCTTCTTTTTTTTCTCTCCTTTTTATCCTCCGTTTACTCAGATTTTTAGGCGGTGAGAGGACACATTTGCTTGGCATATTTGAAGGCGGGGGGCTTCTTTTTATAGGTTTTATTCATTACACAGAGTGCCGGTATCCACAAAGTTGAAGCAAAAGAACAAACTTTACGTTTATCGTTGAGTAGATGTATAACTCCGTGATTTTCCATCGAATTACTTGATTGCGGTTATAAAGTGAATGATAGAACAGGTGTTCTGTGTAACTACAACTCATTCAGTCTTTTTTTAATTTTTTGTCGTCCTTATTTTTCATAGAATGTTGGTCCCTTGGGAAGCCATGGGATGCCTGCCACTATTACTGAAGACGCTGACGATGTTCTCCCTCATCGAGAAATGGGCCAGCTGTCCTTTGAAGAAAAAAAATTTCTGCTGGCCGTCGAGCGCGGCGACGTGGCGACCGTCAGGAGGTAGGACGTTATTCTTTGTATATTCTGCCCCATGAAATTTTCCAGCACGTTTTCCTTGGGTCACGAGGATTGCGCTTTTGACCCGGCATTGTCCTTGGATGGGCAAAAGTTAAAACAAAAAATCCCTATAGCTTTTAGATCTTCGTCTTGAGCCCTGGCGTTAAGGTCCGATGAACAACGATGCCTTTCAGTATATCTCCATTTCAAATAAAAACTATAGTCGCTTAGTCTTCGTTGCTGAGCTTCATCTTACTTCAAAAGTCGTTCAGTTTCGCCAGATTAAACAATTTTTCAGTCCTCGAAAATTCCAGCTCCATTTTTAGCCAGGATAAGTTCATTGCGTTTACTTAAGGCTCCCGTATACCGTTGCTTGGTACAGGCGATTAGCATGGGGAATTTCGGAACACTTTTTTTGAGAAAACCAGTGCATTTCATGAAAAAAATATTTTACAAGACTTGAGTTTGCTAACAGTTAGTGCACAACCAATGTACAATTTTTTCCAACGAGTAGTTGCTTAGGAATATGCAAATGAAGTTTGTAACTATGAGAAATGCGTTACCTAAAAATCGGTCCTTTGGTTGTGCACTAGCTGCTAATAAATAAAACTTCTGTTTCAGTTTGATTTCAAATATGACAAGCTGTTTTTGAGAAATCGTGGTCCAAAACTTTGACGACTTGATTTAGGACATTGTGCTGCAACAGCAAAGTGTGGAGATAAATTGTACTTTTCAGAAGCAAAGCAAGCGTAGAAACTTTGCCGGCAATTAGCTATCTATTTCTTTTCTTACTTTCTTACGCAAGGCTTTGGCAAAACAGTAACAATAAAGATCAATGACATCTGTGACTCAATAAGCTAGGTATTCCCATCAATAAGCTAAGGTCTATGGGAGCCTTAAAGGAGATGAGGTTGAAAGGCTGGTAGAATAAATTGGGCTCAAAATTCGTAATTTTTAAAGTAAAACTATTGGAATTCATCGAAATCTCAGTATCAGATTGTGATAGCTTATTGCCCTCTAATTCGTATCGAAATAAACCGAGTCCAACGTTGTTGTGGTTCATCGTTGTTGAAGAAACCTTTAGGACTCAACCTTTATAAAATGTAAGAAAAAATAGAAGTTCCATTTTCGTTCTAGGCTGAAGAAATTGCTAGACGGAGTTCCCTTGTCACGGGCTCTAAGGGTGAGAAAGACGTGTCTGTCGTGGGAAGACAAAAGTCATCCGTCTGTCATTGTTACTATTCGAATTGCTGCCTGCCGACGCAGTTATTTTCCCTCCGGAGACCTTTAGGCCCATCATGGTGGGCAACATGGCAGCTGAATTGGAAGTAGCCTGCCTGGCTGATCTGTATGCTGTTCTCAACTAGGCCATGCAGATATATATAGAGAGAGAGCGACAGAGGCATACCCTGCTTGCACTGTACTGAAGGCTTATGGTTGTTTTGTCATTCGGATTCTTCCATTCATACGAGGTTGACGAGCAGCTTCCTTGCATAATCACGTTGAGTGTGAGGCAAAGAGAATAGGGGTGGAGATGGTCTAGGATAGGCGCTGAGGCGGAAAGGCTCTGCCCGACTTTGTTACTTTAGTCCCCGACTAAAGGAAACTCGTCTCGATGTGCATCCGCCTGTGATGGAGTATTTGACGGCGTCGCTCATCAAAAAGTCCCCGCGTTCTCGTTTGCCAAAAGGTTGGCAGAAAACAGCTTTTTTATGGCATTTTTCGTTGCAAGTTTGGCCGGAAGAGATTTAGTTTTTCTTTTTCGCTTGAGGCGTAAAAGTCAAAACGATGTGATACCATGCTGACGCTGGCACTATAATACTCTAGCCTTTTCTGGCTTTTATTAACTCTTGCAAAATGGCGTATCGTTGTCGTTGTCTCTCCTCTGACTGGAACTGACGATGCTTCTTAAACTTTTTGTAGGAATCTAGATCTTTAACGTCCCCTCGGTTTATGGCAGTTTTATTGGGGATAATCCCGTTTTTGCCCATAGGAGCATAGTTTGCTAATGTCTTTTTTCCCCTTCGTTGGCGATTCCTTTCACAGAATGCTCCAGAAGGCGCGAGATACAGGCTACATCAACATCAACTGCGTGGATCCATTGGGGCGTTCCGGGTTACTTATGGCCATCGATAATGAAAACTTGGAAATGGTGGAATTGCTTATCGAGTACCGAGTGGAAACCAAAGATGCTTTGTTGCACGCCATATCAGAAGAATACGTGGAAGCCGTGGAGGTGTTATTGGAGCACGAGGAAACCGTGCATCGGCCTGGTGAACCGCACGTAAGCGAGGCATTTGGATTTTTTTTTCGATTTTTTTCCCCCATTCAAACTTCCTCTCGATTGCGTTTCATGTTCCCTAAAAGGGAATAGGGGTTGTAAAACATACGAGTTATTTGCCTTACGGTTGACATTAATTGTGCCTGGTAGAAGGTGATGAACCACCCAGTGATCCGCAGCAACAGCTATTGTTGGGATACGTATATATATATTTTTTTAAAAAAAGTTTTTTCTGGGCTCTCTTCTGTAAGACTCTGTTGCTAAGAATAGCAAGAAGCAGAACGTTTTGTAGGTAAAAAAATATGCTTTTTTTAACCTGTCCTTTATTTCATTTTGTTTTGTTAACTATATAGCTTGCCTATGAGTGCGCGAGAATTTGGATCGAAACTGGATCACAGTTCTTCCTTTATGTAGCTTTCTGCCGAGCAGCAGCCAGTTAGATAAGGGAAAGTTCAAAGTTATGTAAATTGGCTTTGCGTGTTTCATCATTGTTTTCCTTTTTGAGCTTCCTTTTGGACGTGTTGCATTCAGCAACTTGTTCGAGGAATAGCCCGTGATGTTTCGATATTAAGTAAATGAGCTTACTTTGTTCTTGGGAATCTTTCCATTGCAGAGTTGGGAAGCCTTACCACCCGAAACTGCGTCGTTTACGCCAGACATTACCCCACTCATCCTGGCAGCTCATCGCGATAACTACGAAATCATCAAAATCCTCCTAGACCGAGGCTCGGTTTTGCCTACTCCACATGATGTCAGGTAAAAGTAATGTAATCCAATCAATAGTTCATGTGCCCTTTTGCAAATCTAGGTTTACCATCGTTATGAGGTTTCTTTTTATGTTTCACGCGGAGCGTAGATTTTGTTTTCCTTTTCCAATTTTAGGAAATAAGGTTTACTATTTTTTCTCACAGAATAGGCTTAGGAGGAAAAAGTAAAATTCGATCTTAAGTTTTACTTTATCCTTGTCTGTGCGCAGGAGGAGGAAAAGCTGCGGTGGTTAGAAATAAATAACCCCACTTCTTTCCTACGGCTATTGTCGTTTTTTATCTTAAAGAATAAAGTTTATTCCATTTACAAGGGGTAATTGTTCTGCTTGATTGCTGTACGCAAGAGACTTTTCAGTAGAGATCGAAAATAAAGTGATGGAAAGCGTTTTTTATGGTTCCAATCTTACGCTGACGAGCCTTCTCTTCTGCATATTTTCGCCCTAAGAGAGGAAATTTGATATCGGGAACGACATCTTCGAATATCTTCGCCAATATGCGGAGAGGGAATATTTCAAGTTAATAAAAAAAAACTGTTTCAATCATTCCTTGATAAATGGACGCGAAAGATTGATGCTGCTGTAGATCAGAGAAGTGTGAAAGACATTTGATAAAGCACTAAAGATGTCAGCCGAACTTGAGATATGGCAAGATATAGGATACTCCATTAGAATTATGAACTGAAGACCCTACTCTGGAAAAAAACTTCACAATTCTCTTTCTTCGTGAAATGATTTCTTTCACACGCGTAAAGTAAATAAAAAGAAGAGACAGTTTTACATTTAGAAGGGTCGCCAGCATGAAAAATATCTCAAGTGTTGTTCTAACCAAGACTATTTGCTACGGCTTTCGTAGGTTTCGGTATTGGATAAATTTGATGGTATTTGCAGGTGCGGTTGCGTCGAGTGCGTGACGTCTCGTCAAGAGGACAGTTTGCGACACAGTCGTTCGCGAATTAACGCGTATCGAGCCTTAGCGTCGCCCTCTCTTATCTCCTTGTCGTCGAAGGACCCCATCTTGACAGCCTTCGAATTAAGCTGGGAACTGCGACGCCTAAGTTTCATGGAGCAGGAGTTCAAAAGCGAGTACCTCGTAAGTTCACCCAATAAAGCAAGTAACAAGAGCTGTGCAAAGGTCGGTCATCATGGCAAAGATATGATGGTACTTGTCCTTTTATTTGCAAAAAAAGAAGGAAGCTATAACTAAATTTTTGCAAAATTCCTGGAGAATATTACTTACAAGCATGCTGATAATCGTTGCTCCCAAACTATTAAAAACTAATAAAAAACTTATCGTTGATGAGGAGTTTCACGTGCGAATTTTACTATTTTTTCGCACACATAAAATGCCTGTATTGCACATAGGAACTGAGGAAGCAATGCATGGAATTTTCGACGGCGCTCTTGGATCACACGAGGAGTTCGTACGAATTGGAAGTCATACTCAATCACGATCCCAAGGGTCCCATGTTTGAGCACGGTGAACGGATGAGTCTCAATCGTCTGAAACTAGCAATTCGCTATCGGCAGAAAAAGGTAGGATTTATAAGGTACCAAAAATATAAGGTTCTCTTTTTCTACCTTATCTTGTCTTGTTTTCTTTTCGGGGGTGTCCTTTTCTCTTTCTTCCTGGGAACTTGGATTCATCATGGGGGTTTAATTTTTGGCGTATTCCATCACACACTGAGCAGTTCGTGGCTCATCCCAATGTCCAGCAACTCCTCGCTTCCATTTGGTAATAACATAATGATGCTTGACTTCCCCCCAAAAATAGAATGCAACTAGAAAGTGGTTTCTTACAAAGCAAAGTAAAATATTAAGTCCACAACTTTGTTTACAACTTGGTCATGAAGCAAAAGCTTTGGGAAAGGGTAAAGCTAAAGTTGGGCTAAAGTTAGCATCTGCTTTACTCTGCGCGCTATTCCGTTCAAAAGAAAAGCTACCAAGTCCGTCAAAAGAATCGTTCATTGGGTTATTCTATATTATATGTTATTTGCTTCATTGCAGCATTCTGTAAGTGGGCAGGCAGAAGTAACGCTTCGGACCTTATGAGAACCGTCGGTAGCTTTTATTTTGGATGGAATATATATAGTGTGAAAATGACACACAAAATATATCGCTTTTTGGGTGGTGCTATCCTCTGCAGGTATGAAGGTTTGCCTGGGTTTCGGCGCAAGAATATGTTTCTGCAATCCTTGGAAGTGATACGTATTGGCTTATTGTTTCCACTCTTCTCTATCGCGTACGTCTTAGCGCCGCATTCTCGTGCAGGGCGTACAATGCGAAAGCCCTTTATCAAGTTTATTTGTCATTCAGCCTCCTACTTCACCTTCTTATGTAAGTTTTCCAACCTGCCAGTTTCCTCCGCTATCTTCTTACGTCTCAGACCTTATTCTACCTAGGATCTTATTACTTTCTGTGTACTCTTTAGTCTTGTTGATCTTGGCATCACAGCGCATCGAAACGGTGTTAATTACTTGGTTTGGCCGCGAGGGAATTATGCAATGGGTATCAGACGACGTCACTACCAAACGGGGTGCCCCACCGAGTGTGATAGAGTGGATGATCCTAGCTTGGGTGTTTGGTAAAGAGCCTGACGGGGAAATTTATAAAAAAAAGATTGCATTATAAACTTCTAAAAACTTTTTAATGGTATTTTAGGTTTGGTTTGGAGTGAGATCAAGCAGTTATGGGATATGGGCTTGCAAGAATATGTTAGTGATATGTGGAATGTTATCGATTTCACGACCAATGCCTTGTACGTGGCTACCGTTGCTTTACGGGTCGTTGCCTATTACCAAGTACGTTTTGTTGCTCACGCTGAAGATTCAGAATTCGCATAAACATCGAATTATTTTTATGATTATTAACATTATTCGTATTAGTATTATTGTTACGGAGGATCTTTTTTCCCAAAGCTTTATTTCTGTTGCTGTCCAAAGCTGGACTGCCCTATCATACAGTTACTTCTCTCTTATATACCCGCAATCGATACCTTTCACATTGGAGAAACTATCACCCTTAACGTTATCTTTAATTAACCCTGACAAAAATCCGCATGCCTTATTCCCCGTTGACAATTTGTCGACATTGTTACATTATTACGATTATTTTCTTCCTTTTGTAGGTTCAAAAGGAGACAGCTCTAAATGCAGACACTGTTGTTTTACCCAGAGAAAAGTGGGACACGTGGGATCCTATGTTAATTTCCGAAGGCCTCTTTTCGGCGGCCAACATTTTCAGGCATGGAAAATCAGAGCTTCGACTTATGAGTCTTAAACAGATTTAGCTTACGATCGATTTTCGCCCCGTAGTTCCTTGAAGCTGGTGTACATTTTCTCCGTGAATCCATACTTGGGCCCGTTGCAGGTTTCGCTTTCGAGAATGGTGATGGACATTATGAAGTTTTTCTTCTTGTATGTCCTGGTTTTGTTCGCCTTTTCCTGTGGTAAGTTACCCACGTTCCCCGTAATAGTAAAAAAGGTATTGACTTCTTAACACAAATTTTAATGGGTATAGGCATGAATCAATTGTTGTGGTACTACGCTGACTTGGAGAAACAAGAATGTTACGACCCCAAGCCCAATCCAGAAAGGGCAGTTGACTTGAACGCTTGTCTTGTATGGAGACGTTTTGCCAAGTGAGATCCGTCTTTCCTTACATTGGATTTACAAAAATAGAATATAAAGGTTACCTTTATCTAGTTTGTTTGAAACGGCCCAAACCTTGTTTTGGGCAGCCTTTGGTCTGGTAGACCTTGATAGTTTTGAATTGGTGGGCATCAAGGGCTTCACCCGGTTTTGGGGCCTTCTTATGTTCGGTTGCTACTCCGTTATTAACATCGTGGTTTTATTGAATCTTCTCATTGCTATGATGAATCATTCCTATCAACTCATTTCCGTAAGTTCTGTAAGTTAAGCGCTGGCACCAATGCCGTAAGTCTCGTATTTCTCTCTCTCTTGTCAATCTTTTTTTGCTCTCTAAATCGCATCGTCTGACGTTGTGACGTGTGCAGAAAGTCATTCTGCGCCTTTGTACACGTTGTCCGTCAAGTTCTCTATAGTTGTCCATGGCGTAGCAAGCAAGTCCCAAGTGGCGTTAACTTTCAGCGTCCAGTTTTCTAGAGACTTTAGGCTGTCGTTTTCGGCGTCTTACCAGTTTTCATGTTGCCTTTACGTTGTCTTGTCCAGTTTCGTTTTTCAGTTCTTCAATTGAGAAACTTTATTGCTTGTCCACTCAAGCTCTTCGAAACATTTTCTTAGCCCTGTATCTTGCTATCGGGACGGTTTTATAGGAAAGAGCGGACACTGAATGGAAGTTCGCTAGGTCCAAGCTATGGATCAGCTATTTCGAAGAAGGTGGGACTTCTCCACCGCCTTTTAACATTATCCCGACCCCCAAAAGCATCTGGTACGTGATCCGCTGGCTGTATCGGAAGTGCTGCGGTAGAACTCGAGCAGCAAAGAAAGAACACATGCGTACAATACGAGTAAGGCAGCTTTTTTCTATAGTACCTTATTATCTAACGTAGTGTATTGACACGGGTCTTTTCCTTTTCATGTTTTTTTTTGGCCTTTACCTTCTTTTCATTATCACGGGGTGTTTTCGTATCATATGTTGTTCGGTTTCCGCCTGTATACTAATTCTACAGCGGAAAGCCCAGCAAGCCAGTTTGAGGGATGGTCGTCATCAGGTGAGTTTAGATGCTAAAAGATGGCCCAAGTTGTTTTCTTTTTTTTCTTTCACTCAAAAAAAAAAAACATGTTGCCAGCCACGCTTTCTTACCCTACGTCTGTTTTTGGTTATTATAAAAGATCTTTTGAGAAGCCATTTTAATCTCTTCGCCATCCTGACAACGGCATTGACCTTCCTTGCATCTTGCTATTGACGTCGCCTTTTTGTGTTCGTGTCATCATGTATGGGCAAAGAAGGAGGCTTACTTAACTATTTCTTGGATTCTTTTACTTGGCAGACGATCATGCGCAACTTGGTGCGACGCTACGTTACCGTGGAGCAGCGTAAATCTGAAAACCAAGGCGTTACTGAAGATGACGTCAATGAAATTAAACAAGACATTTCTGCATTCCGGTGCGAGCTACTGGAAGTACTCAAGAATTC
This sequence comes from Lepidurus arcticus, assembly GCA_003724045.1. Taxonomy (NCBI): domain Eukaryota; kingdom Metazoa; phylum Arthropoda; class Branchiopoda; order Notostraca; family Triopsidae; genus Lepidurus; species Lepidurus arcticus. The sequence goes on along the minus strand of RJJA01000426.1, from coordinate 2,580 downwards.
CGGCATGAACACCTCCACCGCCACTAGCTTGGGCCAAGGTATTCATCGAGGAAGGGGTAAAAGATTGGCAACTTTCGCTCTAGGGCTTTTCGCTTATTAGAAGGCTTGCAATCAACTCGCTCTTAAAACGCAAGCGGATTTCTTTGTAATCACAGTTATCAGAATTTTCGTCATGGTAAAAACTCGCTAGCTATTAATCGAACTTGCAAAAAAATTAAGACTGATGTTAGGTTAAAAAAAGATCTAAATTAACCCATCCTTGAAACGTTAAAAGTTGCCAAATTTAACTCCTCCCCCTCCTTTTAATCTTTCCTTGTTTTTATATCGGTTTGGCTTCGTTCTTGGCGCAAAGGTAGCATTATTTACATGCAAAGACATATATAAATGTAAGAAATATTGTGATAATACTTGTTTTTCTGTTCGTACTTGAGTAGGTTCAGGAGGCAAAAAGAATCGCCAAAAAGAACGCCGGCTTATGAAGGGCTTCAACTTGGCCACACCAGGCCCCACTGGCTTGGCTGTTCATTCAAGTCAGAATTCCTTGACGGGTCTAGGACCGGGCTCACTTAGCAGTTCTTTCATCCGAGGCAGTTTTCAAGCGCTGGAAGAGCTAGGCGAAATGTCGTCAGGAGCCAAGAGTGCAACGAGTAGCATCATTAAACGGTCCCCCATCACCCGCTTAGCGCGTTTGGCTCGTTTGGCGGGAGCCAAGCACGTGGAATCCAAGCGAAAATGGGGTAACTTAATTGAAGCTGCTCGGTCGGCTAAAAGCGTGAGCAAGTTATTAGGTCGTACTCGCAGTGATTCGGTTTCGAGTGACTGTAGCTCCCGCAGTCAGAGTGCGACCAAACGAGCTTCCACTGGGAATGCAGCGCCTACCAAGCTCAGTCCGTCCTTAAGTGGATCGAAGCGCAGAGAAAAGTACGCCCAAACGCGTCAGTGCTGCACGACGCTCACCGTAACTGAACCCGAGCTACCAGATGTTAGTGAAGAACCTACTTCCTGTGCGGCAGGAGTGAATGTCACAATGACGTTACTGGAAGTTGGTACTAGTCGAATGGACAACGAAGGATCTGAACAGCTAGTCAAGTGTTTTCGTAGGGCTACTAGCGAGCCAGTTTCCGACACAGAAGTAGACGCCTTGAGAAGAACAGGAGTTCTGGGAATGGTTGACATGGATTCGAGAAGTAGTTTAGACGATCCTCCGGAGTATGTCAGTGGTAGAGGAAGTCATGCGACACAAACTACAGTCCGATGTCGTCTACTGACTGATCCTGCTGGGAGCTCCTCACTCAAGGGTAGCCGCAGAAGTTCGGCTTCCAGTGAAGCACATGAAATCCGTGATTACGGATATGATGTAAAGCCGTACAATGGTACAGTACCGCGTTCAAGTGAGAATTCCAAAAATATTCCTGGCATCCAACCGTTAGGACGATCCATGGGAGGGTGGTTGTAACATTTTTAGTGCAAGCGGTGCTAGTCAAATTGTATTCTTGATTCTTATTGTGTGAGACTTACATTAAGTCTACTAGCAGTCACGTTCGAGGATTGAGTGTGAAAAAATACGGATCTTGAAAATAAGCTGGTGCAGTTCTGCCTGTCATAATTCTTAACACTGAGGCATTTAGTATTACTTATATTACCTTATTTAGAATATTCGCAATTAAGTTTTGTTCTTGTCAAGTGACATTCCACTGAAACAGTTGATTTTTTGTTTTAAAATGTTTGGTTGAACCGATATATCCCTTGTAATTTTGAGGTTTAAGTACCAATAGAGTAATCTGCTAGACTGAATATAATGCGGATCCGTATGTATTTCATTTGTATTTCAGACGGATTGTATCGCGATTCCGGTATTTAGCATTTATGAATACTTACTGCATAACTGGAATATTTCGCTGTCATATCTATTCTTTATTTATTTCGCAACTTTATAAAACGTTAGAATTTCAAAATGGCACGAATCGAACGCTTGACTAGGACCTACAGCCGACTACCGAGCTGCGAACCCCTTCGGTTTGGATATACAGAAAGAGGAGAAGAAAATTGAGCGACCCGGAATAAGAATCCTTGCTGCTTTTCCACATACCAATCTGCTGTTTCATCTGGCTGTCAATCTGGTGGTTATTTGCATTACATTTCACCTGTTTAAGCATTCCCCAATTGCGGCTGTTGTTCGTTGAGGCAATATTGCCACTTTGGAAGGGTCCCGATATTCAACGTAGCAGCCTCGGGGTCAACATTTCGTATAATTTTTATAATTTAATAGAATTGTAACGCTTATTTTCCCAATTTTTTACCTTTTTTGTAAAAACGTATCCCTCCAAACATTGCTGTAGAGCTCAGTTTTCAAATTCGTGGGAATTTTCGTTGTGTGCCCCCCCCGGAATTTCTTATTTGCTCATTTGTTGTACCGTAAAATCTGGTTTGGAAAAATTTCATTTTTACTGTGCAATTTTTTAAATAAAAGCGAAATTTTGGGATTTTTTTGCGGGATTTTCCGTAAAATCCGCGAAAAGGGGTGTGGCCTCCTCCAAAAGGACGAATCCTATTGGTGGATTGGCCAAAAAAGGGGGCGTG
>RJJA01000425.1:32369-47848 GCA_003724045.1 Lepidurus arcticus | reverse complement strand
AGTTTTGACGACGGAGCGCTCTGGTGTAGGATCGTGACGTCATTTCAGTTTAACGGGCAAAAAGTCAGGTTGCTCTAGCTAGAACCTAGGGCAGCCAGTGGAACGCGCTATAAGTCTGGGCACAAGAGTACCCGCTATAGACTTGCCTGACTTTGGACCAAAACTAAAAGTCGACTTCCAAAGTTAAAGTCGACTAGCTAAAGAAAACGCGCATAAGCCCAAAGTTTAGCATCTATCTCGAACGCTTATAACCACTAAGTCTTGGGTAGACTTTTAAGCAAGCTTTTAAGTCGGCTTAAACTTTGGTCAAAACGAACGCGGCTCAGGACTTGCAACGGGACCGGGTTTTTTGCGGGGATGTTAGGATGCACCAGGGGGAACAGTTTCATTATTGCCTGACTTCTGGTGTTTACAAGCTGAAACGCTATTGGATTGTGTATGGTTTGCATGAATGGAGGCAATGTTTGGGTGGAAATAGGTGCACGTTTGGTAGTTTGTGGGACCTTAAAAAGAAATCTTTTGGTGGGAAAACAGGTTCTCTGTGTGTTGTGTGTGTACGACAGTAGCACTTGAAGTTCTCTTTTGTCAATCTAAAAGGCTCGACTTTGAAAAGGCGGGAAAGGAAAACAAAACCCTCCTCGCTTACTCTCTGTGGATGTGTGTGTGTGACTCATTCTCTCCTAACTGTCAGACCACCAGACAATAAAAGGAAAGCTACGGGAACGTGAGTGTTCAGCTAGTCTTTCCTCTCATCTCCCCCTTCCCTTACCCCCTTCTCATTGCGCATGCAAGGTCCGCTTTCTAGTTTTGTTTCTTAATTATTATTTTTTCCTTTTCTTTTAACTCGTGGCGTTGGGAAACTTTCCCAGAAACAAGAGACCTTAGGAAATGCCACCAAACAGTGCAACATTTTTTGCCAAACAATGAGTCGTCTTAATAAGTGTAATTATGGAACATTTAAACGTTCGCAGTCTCCCCAATCTGTTTAAATACTCAAATAATTTAAAAAAAATTTAAATCGGAATATTAAGTTGTGTATAGAGCTTTTGCCAAATTACGCCTCTCGCGGCAAGAGTTGGCGAAATCCGCCATTTTGAGTACAAACGAACAGCAACAAACTGTTTTCCGTGCATATTGGTTTTGCTTACAGCTTTTACAAGTAGCTCAGGTAATGTCACAAAGCAAAACCAACATTCACGGAACCAGTTTGTTGTTGTTTGTTTATCTTAACTTAAATGTACTTAAAATGGCGGATTTCGCCAACTCTTGCCGCGAGAGGCGTAATTTGGCAAAAGCTCTATTTATATATCTAAAAATTGAAGGAAATTTGAGGAGTTTATTTTATTTATTATAAAAGGAAAATCTGCCCACTCGATCACAACCTTGCTTATTGAAATTTCCAAAAATTGAGGAAAATTTGGGGAAGGAATTTTTTTTTTCGTAAAGTTTTGTCATCTACAGTACACAGCTTTCGTGGAAAGGAAGTTGAAGGGGGATAATCATTTTAGCGTTGTCGCTTTTTGACCTCGGCAGCAGGACTTGTCTCTCGAATGTCGTTGGAAGCTTCCGGACTTTGCTATGCGAGGAATGTGCAATTAGTAGCTGGCTTTTTTCCTTCCCTCGCGTTCCCTGTTCGCTTGCACGGTTTCTTGCTCGGCAAGAGGAATTGAAGGTGGTATGGGGGGATTGGCTGGGGTGGTGCGGTGATGGTAAAGGAAGCAGGAGGCGAGAGCGACAGACTTGGGAACGGCAATCTCACAAAACGCGCAAACCCCAACAATGTTTGTCGCTTAAGATGCGGTCCGAATTCTGGCCGAGCTTGTTTTTGTTGATGACGAACCCGAAATGGACGATGGACAGAACGAGACAACGTTTCTTTAATGACAATTGCAAGCTAACATTCCTTTTGAGTTCCGCGACAGAGAGATACTAACAAAAAAAAAGATTAAAAAATACAATGCTAGATTTTGAAAGAAAAATGAAGAGAAGAAAAGAGATATTGCTACCTTATTAAACTGGAATAGGTTTGGTGTATTGGGGTTTCTTACATTTCTGTTGTTAAATTGTACAATTAAACAAAAGAAATGGTTATTTATGTTTGGTTTGGTTTTGATTTGTGATTGCAGGACGGAACGAGTTGATTGCCAGGTATATTAAGTTACGGACCGGAAAAACGCGGACGAGAAAACAAGTGAGTTCACATATACAAGTCCTGGCCAGAAGAAAACTAAGGGAAATCCAATCAAAAATCAAGGTACGAAAACGATAGTTTAAAAAAAATGACAATTGCTTCGAATATCGTCATTAATAAATAATTTTTTTAATTTTTTTTTTAGAATTCTTCCAAAGATGAAGTCCTGCGTTTATACGGCTCTTTTGGGCAGGTACGGTATTTTTTTCGGACTTAATATTTTTTTTAGTCTTACTACTCATTACCCATTAGTTACTTATTATCTCTAAATTATTGCTAATTATTTACGCGAAGTATTATAATATTCATTATTTACTCTAATGTTTAATCAAAATTAAAAAGTAATTTGAAGGCGTTTGGCGGGTTATTCTTGGCCAGTAGTAAAATTGTATTATTTTTTGTATTTTATTTTTTGTAGGACCAAGCAGCCAAAGAAAAGGCATTACAGACCATGTCAAGCATGTCGAGTGCACAAATTGTGTCTGCAACCTCCATGCACAACAAAGCTAGCCTTGCTGGATTGGGCCTTTCAGGTCCGGTTTCTTATCCCGCTCCGGTAAGAACAAAGCCAAACTTCCGTCGCTAAGAAAAAGTTGATGAAGGATTTAAAAACAAAATTACCCAAACTTTTGTATCTTAATTTTCACTGTGATGTATTATTATTTCATAGTTTTGGCAGCCGGGACTCCAGCCAGGCCCTTCACAAGAGTAAGTTTTGGGTCAAGCTTGTTGAAAAAACTTGTTGAAAAGTCCGGACGTTTTTAGCACTTATTTTCTATTCGCAACATTGAAGGAATTTTCTAATTTTTCTTTATTTATGTTACTAGCGTGAAACCGTTTGCTTCATCCCATTATGGAATGAGCAGCTTAACACCCAGTTCAAAAGGTACTCCAACTTCCGCCGCGCCCTCTACTGGGGGTACGTCCAGTGGGGATATTTCCTTGTTAACTTCCGGAGCTGGTGCTTCATCCCAAACCGTCCCTCCGCCTCCCTGGGAAGGTCGAGCGATTGCAACTCATAAATTGCGGCTCGTCGAATTCTCCGCCTTTTTGGAGCAGCATCGGGAGCAAGATACCTACCAAAAACACTTATTTGTGCATATTGGAGGACCTACCACTTACTCGGATCCTTTGTTGGAGGTAAAGAAACAAATTGTAGATTAAAAAAGGAAAAGTTGCTTAAATGTTACATTTTTCTTGGGGGAAACCCTTTTAGGCAGTGGATATTCGGCAAATCTATGACAAATTCCCTGAAAAGAAGGGAGGATTGAAAGAGTTGTACGATAAAGGGCCTCAGAATGCCTTTTTCTTGGTCAAATTTTGGGCAGACTTGAATACGAGTATAACGGAGGACGCCGGAGCCTTTTATGCGGTCACGTCACAGTAAGACGAGCGAATTTTTACCATTTAAACACCCTGGTGAACCTTTTTTAAAAAATAATGTCTGCCAAAACCCCTTCCTTAAAAAAAATGTGGGAGAGGCGTTCATGGCATTTTTTTTTTAGTTTCGTTTCGCATTGCTAGTCGCTGAACGCGTAATTTCTTCATTTTTGTAAAAAAAAAATAAAAAAAAAATATTTTTCAGGTATGAAAGCAATGAAAACATGACCATTACGTGCTCGACAAAGGTGTGCTCTTTTGGGAAGCAAGTCGTCGAGAAAGTGGAAACAGAGTACGCGCGTTTCGAGAACGGCCGCTTTGTTTACCGAATTCACCGCTCGCCCATGTGCGAGTACATGATCAACTTTATCCATAAATTAAAGCATCTCCCGGAAAAATATATGATGAATAGCGTGCTAGAAAACTTTACCATTCTCCAGGTATTACAAATTCAAACACTTACACTCTTATTTTTTAATTTAAGTTCTTCAAATTTCTTTAATTTATCTCAATTTTGTAATTAAACAACGGTATTATGTTACGGCGCATTATTATATATTTTTATCGTTTTTATTTATTTATATCCTAATTATCTAGCGTAGGTAGGAACACTAATTAAGGATCCTAAAACAGGCTTTCAGTTATTGTTTTTTATATATATTTTTATGCGGCTTCTAGGCTGAAGCCTGTTGCTCTCGTTTAGTTCGTTATGTAAAGGTTTGGGGTGAAGAATTGATATATAAATTTAAACCTGAGCAATACTAAGTTCAATCTATTTTTTTCTATTTTTGATTTTTTTTTTTCTTTTTTATTCTTTTTAATATGGTTTGTAGACCTGTTAGGCTGTGTTCCCTCTGCTAACCTAACACCGGTGTTGAGTTAGGGCCAATTCCCACTGAGCGCATAAGGCCTTATGCTTATGATCATATGCCTCCGTGGGCCTACCTGTTGTCATTTGTGAGCCACAGGCGGAGCCAAACTAATTACGAAGACCATATTTGTCTTCTTTAGTCCAACCCCTTTCTGTCGATGAAGCTATGGAAGTTAGCTGAAACTCCTGAAAGTCCATTGTTCACCTATCCCTTCCTTGTGCCTCGCTTGTGCAGCTGTTATGCTCTTATGCGCTCAGTGGGAATCGGCACTTAGCGTAACCCGGGTTGGCCTAACACGTGTTTCCATTGGTACATAAATAAGTAACCGGGTTAGGATTGGTATCGACTTTAACCATAGATTGATACTGGAAAGCGTTCAATCGGACTGTAGTACCTAATATCACTAGAAATTTGTGAACAATAACAATTGAAACAAAAATAACACCGAAAAACCGCATCCGAGATTTTTTATGGACGAAATCGTTACATTTCTTTTCGTTTACAAGCTAGAATGGAGCTTTTTATCGACTGTCTCTTCTGCTCTTCATTTGATCCATTTTTCTTGGATTCAGCCATATGGGCATTGCTTTCTAAACAACGGTTAATTTAGGTATAGTTTTTCAGTAAGAAACACTTTATTAGTACTGTTTTTATTCCACTCAACTGAGGCAAAACCGAATCTTGTCACTAGGTAAAAGCAGCGTTTGTTTACAATACACCTAACTCCCCCCCTCAACGCAAAAGCGCACAACGTCTCAACCCGACTTTGCTGGGTTAACCCCATTTCAAAACGGGGTTAACCCTGGCGGTGTCTAACACCACTTTTAAACCAGGTTTGGCTAGTGGAAACACTCGGGTTAGTTAATCCGGGTTAATTTCGCTCGCTAACCCGGGTTAAGATGGCAGTGGGTACACAGGCTTACTGTCGTTTATTTCTTCTCAAAAAGGGTTGGGTGTACTTGTATTGTTTATTTATTTATTTATTTTAGGATGAATTATTATTAATGTTTTTTTTTTATTTGTATTTTTCAGATTGTAACCAATCGCGATACCCAAGAAACGTTATTGTGCATTGCATACGTGTTCGAAGTGTCTTCCTCAGAACATGGCGCCCAGCATCACATTTACCGCCTCGTCAGAGATTAAAAATCGTGTTCATTTTGGGGGAGGGGTAAAAAAAAGAAGCTTCTCTTTTTTTTCCTTTCCCGTTTCATCTGGAGCAACAAATATCCCTCTTCTTAAAAGAAAAAAGCCTATGCAGTTTTACTTGCGAATGGATGGCAGCCGCGTTCTTGTGATAGTTTCGATGGAAGAGATTCTAAGCGTCGTGATCTTACTGCCGACTGTGTGACCGTCGATTTATTTCCCCATCTTTTTCTTTCATCCTCCCTTATATTACTATGTCCTTTGAGGGTACATAATCCCCTTTGTCTTTTTTCCCTACCTTCTCTCCCTTTAAAAAAAAAACCTTTTCTCACGTTCAACTTACCAGCTTATGTTTATCGTTCGTCGAAATTGTTGATCGATCTCACCCATGTAAGTTTTTGTGTTGGCAGCCAAGAAGCAAAAACGAAATCACGGAAAACAAAATAATATGAAGAAATCGCAACAAGAAAAACAAAAAAGAGAAAGTCCCCTGACGTTACATAGTAATTGTCGCAGTGCGTCTTTCAAATTTGTCAATTTGGAATTATTACGAATGGAGGGGCGAGAAAACGGGACAAAAAAAGTTGAAAACGTGTGCGGCAAATTGTTTTTGCAAAAAAAAATAACCTTCTCCCCCCTTTTTGTGTTATGTGTCAACTTTCGTCGTTTGTGCCAAGGTTTTTTATCTTGTGAGAGATTGTGAACGCGGCCATATCGGTACTGCCATATCAGTGTTTTTTTTTCTTCCTTCGAAGAAAAAAAAACACGGTGTACTTAAAAAAACACTTGGATCACAAGGTAGCTTTTGTTTCAGCGCAGACTTAAACGGGAAAAAACTAAAAGGCTGCAAAAATATTGCTGTCTCGACTCTCAAGTGCCTTGGGCTTTTTTTTTTTTTTTTTTTTTTAAAGGAAAAATACTTTTGATTTTCGTCTCATGGCCTTGGCTATGCAAACTGAATGGTCGCTAAATGACAACTTTCCCCTTGAGTAATTAATAATTCTCGTGGGGAAATTTGGGGGGCTTTGATTTCTGTTGATTTGCTCTTATCCCTCCAAGACAGCCAAACGTCCTTTCTGTTTTCGTAAGATGTAAAATTTTGTGCAATTTTTTAAAACTTTTTTTGCTATCCAAGGGAGAATTTATTCTGGAAAAATTTTAAGAAACAAAAGACATTACGTTTCCGATTTTTTTTTTCTAGAATTTTTCACCGAAGATTGATTTCAACCCTCTCCCGGAGGGGAGACTTTTTCTCTTTATCCTTTTTTTGTATTTTTTTTTTACATTTCTGAAAGTCTTTTGTGGAATAATTTGGTCCGTTGTGGAATTTTTGTTAAGTTTACAGGTTTTTAATTTGCACCCCGCAAAACCAGTGCTTTGACATTTTCATTTTTTTTTATTATTTTGTGTGTGTGTCGAAGAAACATTTATTTCAGTCTGGCTGTTTTGATTTTGATTGTTTCTTTTGTCCTCTTGAATTTTGTGTTGTTTTCTTAATTTCCCCCGGTTGTGTTCTAAAGAAGCAGCTCTTCCTTGTGTAGCACCAAAAAAGTAATGTCGACAGTCTTCACAATCCTCAGACTCTTACAATATGTGTGGAAAACTATTTTTGATGATCGCCGTTTATTGTAGTAATGAAATTTTTGTACAGTATATGTTTACCCATGATGAAAATCGAGCGCTTCGTTCTTTCTAGATTTTTTATTTATTAAATGAGGAGGATTTCACGGACCAGAGAGAAGAGATTGGAATGCCAAAGCAATTATGCATGCTTTCAAGAAATTTATTGAAGGTGCTCCCCGGTTTCGGAATTGCGAAAACCACTGGTTTTGATTCTGAAAAGTACAATATGTCGACACAGTTTGCTGTAGCAGCACTCAAATCACGTCGTCGAACTCGGAACAAGATGTCTCGAAAACGGCTTATCAGATTTAAAAGCAAACTAAAGCAAAAGTTTTATTTTCTTAGCAGCTAGTGCACAACCCAAGGTCAGATTTTTTAGGCAATGTATTTCTCATAGTTGCACAATTCATTTGCATATTGCTAATTTATTACACACTGGAAAAAAGTTAATTGGTTGTGCACTTATATACCTGTAAGCAAGCTCAAGATTACTGACAAAGAATTTTTCGTGAAATGCACTGGTTTTCTAACATAGTTGTTCCGACTTTCCCCGTGCTAACCGCCTATGCCGAGCTAAATATACGGGAGCCTTAAAATCTAGTTTTAAAGCTGTGTTCACATTTGCTGAACGGTTTTTCGTTGTTGAAAGCAATGTAAAAAGCATTTTCTTACAAGAAATACCCAAATCACCTCCCAACCTTTTTATTAAGAAATAGTCTTAAACCAACAAGCCTTATTTATATTTTTTTTTAAAAAAGCCCTTTTATGTAAAAGGCCGAATTTGAAAGAAAATGTCTTTTCTCCCGATAAACCGCGAAAAGGGATGAATAAATTCTATTGGTGGGTTTGTAAAATAGAAAAGGGGTATGGCTTCTTTTCGTTTCGGAAAGCGTTCCCGAGGCTTTTCTGTAACAGGTATAGAAAACAAAAACCACTTCTTTTTTTATTTTGAAATCCGATGTATATCGCACAGTATTTGTTCCACATTAGCTCGCCTATTTGGGATTTTACATATACAACTCCCCTTGAAACCATTTACGGGAAAGAAAGCTAAAGACAAATGAATAAAAAGGACGGCAAAATGAAGCATATAGTTCGAATAATAATGGTCATACCTCAAACTTCATAGAAATAGAAGAGACAATGTTTTTTTTAGCCAAACAAAAACTACCCAATTTTCGTTTTTTTCTTTTTCACCGTGAAAGGGCTTGACTTCCAATGAGTTAAAAAGTAATTGAATTACAAAAGCCCAAAAAAGACAAAACAAAAGATGCATTGCAAAAATATGACTACCGACCTCTAACGAAAAAAAAAACTTTCAGTAATACCATACTAAGAAAATTAATGCTTCATTCTGTAAAAACAAAAGAAAACACTTTTTACTCTACATCCTCTTCTGTCTCCACGTTAATGAGTTGCCCTCTGTTGTCAATCTCCCTTTGGGCGCGAGATATCGTCACTTTATCTTTAGGAGAATTGGCTTCTCCAGTCTCCAAGGCAAACATCTTCATTTTCTCCTTAAAAGACATTTTCTCAGGACCAGCGGCTCGGTTGGAAGACTTTTGCTGTTGTTCCTGTTCGGCCAAACGGCGTAATCTCGGGTCTCTATTAAAAAAAAAAAGTTTAGCCTAAATGAAACCAAAACTTCAAGTAAGAAAGTTCTTACTTGTAAACCTCCTGGGCACCGATCACACCTGGGGTGCTCCCCGTAAGTAAAACCGTGTCATTTTTGGGAGTGCTCAACATATGCTCCGCCTCATTAATAAAAATCTATTGAGCCCCAAAAAAGTGAATTAGCGTCCTCGATGAATTATAGAAAGTAACACTCACATCAGGGTCTTCGAAGACTTTTTCCTGGTTAGCGTTAGCGTCATAGCTCACAGTGCGTCCCATTTGGGTATTGGGTTGATCATGGAAGGATACCCGTTTGCTAGTTGGCGGCGGATGAGGAGCAGGCACATGGACAGGGCCCGTGGGAGGGAGGGGTGGAGGTTGATAAGTATGTTGGCCGATATAGTCACCTTGGGGTGGCGCCGATTCCCTCTTTACTAAGAGAGAATCCAGTCTTTGGTTTGGTCCGCTGCTGTACTGGAAGTTATTCTGCTGACCGGCTCTCACTTCTTCTTCCTATAATAAATAATATATATATATATATCCATGTAAAAGAATAAGTACACAATTCAGTCAACTTTTGAACTAAAACAAAATCGAACAAAAATACCTTCCGGCGCTGAGCTTCTCTCAAGATCCGTTCTTCAGCTTGTTGAGTAGCTTCCAACTCCCGTTGCTTTTGATGGAAAGCGTCAATCTTCCGCTGACGATCCTCGTCGTGATGAACATTGGGATTCGCGTTCATCAACGGTTTAGGCTGAGTAATATAACTCGGAGTTATAGACACATTTGAACTCCCATTGGCCGTTGTTCGAGTATGAGCCTGCAATTAAGAACGAAATATACAAAAATTAAGAATAATAAAAACAAACACAATGAAGAGAGAGAAAAACTTTTCTCTCTCTTCTTCACCAAGTTTTTAGTTAGTAACTAATTAATTACCTTAATTAAACCTTATTTAATGGTTTAAATGAAATCCATAACAAAATAAAGTAGTGCATAGTTAATAATTATTTAACTATTTAAATAAATAATAAAACAATTCATAACTATACATTAATGAAAAAAGGAGAGGAACTCGCTGAATGAAGAATGGTTGAATGTACCTGTTGATTCTGAATATATTGCACGGGTTGCGGCTGACTTGGGGGTACGATATTGGGTACTTTGATCAGAGCCTGTTTTTCCCTCTCCATTCTCCATTTCCGCGCTCTTTCCACGTCTTCTTGAACCAATCGCATCATTTCTCGACGATCCGCGCCTTCTTCTTCATCCTCATTCTCTTCCTCGTCCTCTCCTCGACTGGCCATTTCCTGTGCCCGGCGTTGAAACTCCCTTTCGAGCCGCAGCGTGCGCAATTGCTCTTCTTGACGCTGTCCGCGGTTGGGCATACCTTCTAATTCGGCAATCTGCTCGTCCATCCACTGTCTTACAGCTTCTTTTCTCCGCTTCTGCTCCTAGGAAAAAAATAACATTTAGCACGTCTTCTCCTGCACTTTTATGCAGTAATAACAACGTTCTTTACCATTTCCTTTTCTTCCCGATCCCAGGGATTGGTGGCACTCAACTGCACCGGTACAGCCCGAAGTAAATCGCGACTCTGCCGAAATTCCGCTTGGGAGGACATGCTAGTTACCGAGCGGGCGTTATAAAGGGGGTGGGTCGACGTCGGAGGCGGAGGAGGGGGTGGAGACTCTGCAGTAATGGTCTCTGTGCCACTCATAAGATGCCGGTTAAATTGCTTATCCTAGGATAAAAAAGGATCATTAACCTAAAAAATCAGATTCACATCAAATGAAATTTTTATTGAATTACTTGAGGATTAAAAGGGGCGTTGCCAGAGTGAGGTTGGCGGGGACTATAAGACTGATGAGTCTGACCAGGTCCCGACGATCGGATTGGTTGCTGCTGATGAGGGTTATAACCTGCCGGCATGGGGCCGCGAGTGGGCATCTACATACCGCATCGGAAAGTAGAAATTACGAGTTTAAAAAAATCTAGAAAAATGCAAATCGCTAGGTAAATTACCTGTTGTAAAGAAGAAGTACGCACTTGTACAGGAGCTGCCATGCTAGTTGTCTGTGTTTGATACAAGGGCTGCAACATTCTTGGCTGCCGAATTATTCTAAAAAATGAAAAAAAAAATATTATGTCCATAATTAAATCTTGAATTTAAACTAGCTAAAAAAATGCGGACAATCAATTTTGGCGCAAAATAATTTTTTAGCGCTAAGGCTCCCATATAGCTAAGCTTGGTTCACCTTAAATACCACAAGGTTTGTTGGTTTTTGTTCGTTTGTTTGGCACACGTTTTGTTCAGGGTGAATATGAACGCGCATTGCTTCGGCGCATAAAACGGTAAACGGTCTAACAACGTTATAAACACGTACTCAATTTGGGTACTTTAAAAAAAGACACTAAAATGAGGTCGAGGATATGATATGAAGAGTCTTGTCGCAACAGTGATTACTAGGCATGATCGAAACGTAACATAAGTGACAACTACGTAACGCAATTTAGCGTATTAAACCAAACTATAGCCGCGTTCGTTTTGACCAAAGTTTAAGCCGACTTAAAAGTCTACCCAAGACTTTGTGCTTATAAGCGTTCGAGATAGGTAGACTTTGCTAAACTTTGGGCTTATAAGCGTTTTCTTTAGCTAGTCGACTTCGAATTTGGAAGTCGACTTTTAGTTTTGGTCCAAAGTCAGGCAAGTCTATAGCGTGTACTCTTGTGCATAGACTTCAACTTAACCCCGCCTCTCGTTTATATATCTCCTTTGTTTATATCGAACAATTCATATATTGCTTTTGTTTAGTTTCTACAAGCACCGCCCCATGGGTGGAGCAATTGCAAACTTTTGCTTACAAACGTTCGTTTTGACTCAAGACTTTCCAAGTCGACGTCGGTAAACTTTCAAAGCTTAGGCTAAAACGAACGCTCATAAGCAAAAGTCAAGGAAGTCTGTTAAGTCTAAGTTTAAGTCGACGGTGCAAAACGAACGCGGCTAAAATCACTTAACGAGTTCTGCAGGTGACAAGCAACTCCTTTCATTGTTGCTGTTTTCATTCTCGTTCGAAAGAAAGTAACTACGCCCAATTGCCTTCACCTTCTCGAACAATGAAAACTCGATGTCACTAACGCAAATAACCCACATAAATACGTGCAATACACGTTAAATTCCCCTTAACCTCGCAAAAACCTCGTCAGTTCACCTTTCGAATAATGCAGTCTAACTTTTAACTCCCCAATATCAGAAACTTAAAAACTAAAAATCCTCCCTACATTTCTGCAATTGTCAATTAATAGCATGCATCTAGCTCCTACAATGTTAAAACACTTTACCAGACATTTCGAAAACCTTTTTTTTGGAAAAAAAAAAATTACTTGTCGTCTAAGTATTGGCCAGCATCGGGTTGGGAGGTCTGGTACATGGTAACGTTTTGGTACTGGCGATCTTCCTCGTGTCCCGACGGATTGCGGCCTCTCAAAGACCCGCCTCTTCCTTCCGCCAAATTCTGCACGGAGCGCGAGCGCGCATGTGCCACACTGGAGACGACGGGTAAAGTTGGTTGGGAACCAAAGCTCTGGAGCCCGTGGTGGGGAGGTTGAGCAGCTGTCGGGTCATAATGCGGATTTTGGGTATTGGGTACCATGGGTCGAGACTGTTGCGCGGGCGCCAAGTATTGACTCGAGAGCGCACGTTGCTGGGGCGGACCCAAAGTGGCCGATCCTGATCCTGCTGATCCTCCCGGAGATACTCGATCACCCATAGGCATAGAAGCCGATGGCATTTCACCTAATAAATTCAAACACACACGTTAAAAACCAATAAATTGCAATTAAATTCATTTTTATTTGTACTGTTTAGCGCTGGAACGGATTTGGAATTTTGCATTCGATTCAAAGGAAGCACATCCCTTTCACTCATGCGGCGAGCTCCATAACCGTGATAGCCTGCGTTAAGACAAACGTTTGTTATTCACTTTCACAAATTCACGAAAAAAGCGCTATTTTTCAGTAATTTAAGCTGTTAATTAGCAAGACAGTCATTAGTAATGTTTCTTTCAGGCCCATACACACAAACCCAAATCAAAAAAGCTTACCTGGGTGATCCGCATTTAAATTAGGGTTGGAAAAGGACGCGTTCGCCTCCTCTAGGGTCGAAGGGTGAGGAGGGGAGATCTGAGAGGTGTTGCCTTTGGGCGGTCGATCCCAGTCGACCAACCGTTCCTGATACCCTCGTCTCTCACCCTCCATGGGAGGACTTGTAAGCGAACTGACATCTTCAGACTTGGGACGCGACTTCGGTAATGACGCTACGAACACACAGTGATTGGGGTTAAAAGCAAGCGAAAAAAACAAGACTAAACTCGTACGAGTTTCAACAACCAAAAAGAGCTTTCTTTCAGGGTTCAGGTAAAAAAAAAGGAAATACTAAACATGGCAAGACCAACGGAATTCCATGCAACAAGATCTATAGGGTCACTCCCCCCCCCAAAAAAGGTACCACAGAAAACCGACTTGGATCAGGCCGGACTTGAAGCGTTACTCCGGCTTGCCTTGCAGTTCAACAGCAGTGTAACGTAAAAAAAAAAAGTGGGGATTTTGTGGTATTGATATTGCAAACAATCCCGAAAGCATTTAATCGTATTTAGTTGCATTGTATATGACATAAAAAGAGATAAGTTAGTAAAAACAAGCGACGTTTCTCGGGTGACGGGGCGGCGAAGTGGCTGGTTAAGCAGGCTGGAGCAACGCTACGTAACCCGGCCAGAGGCCCCGCGCTTCACTCGATCTTTTACTTCTCATTGTTCGGCCACCGCGAAGCAAGCTAGAGTAACGCTATAAGCCGACCTGACCCAAGTCGGTTTCCCGAGTAACCTTTTTTCTCGAGGGCTAAATGGCCTTCATAAAAAAAGACTTAATTACCTCTAGATGATGTAGGCGACGGTTGTTGGAGCAGAGTAGCTAGACCATGGAACATGGCGCCTTGCTTTGCAACTTCCAAGCAGACAACAGGTCCGGTTCGCATCATAATTTCAGCAGCTCTGTGAAAGGCAATCAAAATACGAAATTAATTGATTTCTTATAATTATTTATTTTTAAGGTATAGTTTTACTTGTCTTGGGTGATGCCAATTAAACTTTGACCGTCTACTGAAAGCAGCTGATCACCGGCTTGGAGACGACCATCCTGGAAAAACGATTTTTTTTTAGAAATTAATTACAGCTCTTTAGAAATCAACAACGCTAATTAGTTACCAAATCAGCTGAACCGCCTTTCACGACTGACTTGATGTAAATTCCCAATCGATCCTGACCCGTCCCCTAGACAAAACAAGAAAGCGAAAATTCATCATGAGCATACGAATCGATAGGCGAAATAAATCCAACAAACTCGTTAATTAGCTTAATAAATTAACTTAACGCCTTAAATTCAGTAGATTCAAATTATGTCACTACACCCACTAACTGAAAAAACTCGTTGGCCACAAAATTCAACAAATTAAAATAAACCCCCGACATTTCTGAAACAACTTTCCTTTGAAAATATTAATGCAATAAAAATCAGACACTAAAATCTAAAAAATACAGATTTTTTTTTAAAACTCACTCTAGCAGCTACGATACTCAAACCCATGGATTCAGAAGTTTTCCTTAGCTGCAGAACTTTAACTTCTGGTTCTGATGGCGGCGCCCGGCCGCTCATCGCACTCGGACTCCGCATCTGTGGCTGTAATACAATAAAAAAAAATTAAAAAAAATATTTCCACGCACTAAATTTTGGTACCTACAGACACTAGCTAACATAAATCTAGGAGACCAACTGCTTTACCTGTGGTGACAACGCGGCTTCGCCCATGTAAATGGTCCAGAAACCTGAGGAAGTCGGCTGGGGCGTTAGGCGACACAAGCCAGCGTGCTGTAACGGCGCCAAAGTTTCTGTCAAGCCAGGCGGCAAACCACGCATGACGTCACACGAGTAACCGTCGTCTGGCAACAAAAAGGGAACAGCCAAGTAGGTGTCTTCTTCCAGGCGAATTTCCCGTCCGTCAGCTAATGCCAGCTCATCCGCAGTGTTTTCCGCTACCTAAATTATCCAAAAGACATATTTTTAGCCCCAACCCTTCACTTTGTACTTTCTTTCCTTTCGCCTTCACATGTTTTTCCCCTTAAATAAAAAAACCTAAAAAACGCCTCCCTCTAAGCAAAATCAGAATCCATAATGAAAAAAGTCCACTAGGGTCTTTACCAAATTCGCCATCTAACGGCAAGAATGGGCGAAATCCACCATCTTAGGTAAAGTAAAGTAAACAAACCAAAACCACAACAACAGACAAGTGCCGGTCATTGTCTATTACACTGTTTTCTTATTTCAGATTCTGAAGAATTTGTTCAGGTTAAGTAGCAACATTTCTTGCTATTTAAACTTGTCTGTTGTTTTGGTTTGTTTATTTTACGCGCCTTGTAGAAAACGTACCTAAAATGGTGGATTTCGCCCATTCTTGCCGCTAGAGAGGGAATTTGAGCCGCGTTCGTTTTGCACCAGATTGCACCGTTCGTTTCGTTTTGTCGACTTACCAGACTTCCTTGACTTTTGCTTACGAGCGTTCGTTTTAGCCTACACTTTGAAAGTTTACCGAAGTCGACTTG
>RJJA01000425.1:0-32319 GCA_003724045.1 Lepidurus arcticus | reverse complement strand
ACAATTGCTCCACCCATGGGGCGGTGCTTGTAGAAAATAAACAAAAGCAATATAGGAATTGTTCGATATCAACAAAGGAGATATATAAACAAGAGGCGGGTTTAAGTTTAAGTCTGGGCACAAGAGTACACGCTATAGATTTGCCTGGCGTACTTTAGACTCAAACTAAATGTCGACTTCCAAAGTTTAAGTCGACTAGCTAAAGAAAACGCGTATAAGGCCAAAGTTTAGCAAAGTCTACCTATCTCGAACGCGTATAAGCACAAAGTCTTGGGTAGACTTTTAAGTCGGCTTAAACTTTGGTCAAAACGAACACGGCTTGTAGCTTACTACACTTCTTCATAATTTTCCTTGTTGAGCAAAAGCGAAAGTCAAGCCGGGTTGACTTTTCATTTCACTGGGTGCCACAAATTCACTGTTGCAACACACAATTTTGTGGCATTCAGTGCAAAAAGTGCTGCACCAGGGTTCCCAATGAAAAACGCTATTAAGCAGGCTCCTTACAGTAAGCAAATAAACCTTTTTTTCGTTATTTTACTAATAATAAAAAAAATACTGACCCTAACGACTGCATCAATGAGTTGCTGTGGAATGGAAGGTTCATCAGTAGCAGAACGATAACGCTCCAACAAGGCCCTTAGTTGCAAGGAATTCAGCTTGAAGCACGCGGAAACCACAGATGATAATTCGTCACCATTACCCTTCGGCGCCTAAAAAAGGACAATTTTGTATTAGCCCAACAATGGAGTGAATTTCTCTTCAAATTCTTAGGAATATTTAGTGATCTTTCTTGTGCACCTGAAGCAGGTGTGTAGCTTGAACCAAGCGCGCCAAATGGCAATCCGCCGCCAATTCCAATCCCTGTCGCTCCGCCCACAATTCGAGTCTATGTAAGCGCCGCCCTAAACGCGCGCCCCAGGCTCGAGAGCACATGTTAACACTCCCAGCTCCGCCCATGCCTAAATGACCTCCGCCAACGCGTTCCACCCCCAACAATCGATTGAAGATATGCGCATTGAGCGAATGGAACAATTGCGAAAAGAGCTGGATGGTCAAAGCCGCATTGAGACGGCAGCGTCTCAGCAAACCCATGCACGACGTCAGCACTGACAACACCTAGAAATAGAGAATTAATAAACTCGATCCACCCAATTTGTTAAAAATCCATAAATTCGAGAAACTCCAGTCTTTGAAAGTTACATCAAATCAAATTCAAAATCCATTGGGTAAAGCAAACGAATGGGTACAATTTGCAAAATAGCTCTCTTACGGGTGCAGTTGCGGCTTCATCATCAGGTCCGTCCTCTTTTTCGCTGATCATTGCGGGCGTGGCTTGCAATAGCTCGGCCTGTAAGGCGTTGGTCAAGCTGCGGAACGCTTGTTCGACCGCCTCGGCCAGTAAATCCTGTCCATCCAACGAAAAGGCGCAGATGTGTCGGTCGCATTTCAAGAAATGGAGCAATTCCGAAGCATTTGCCATCCAAAAGGCCAAAGAACCAGGATCGGAATAGCGTTCTTGGACCACCGCTTGAATCATGGCTCCGACTCGCCCCAACAGTAACGTTAAGCGATGGGCGCGCTCCAACGGGGTCAATTCGGGCCGGAAATGGGTCGAGGCACGATGTCGCGCGGCTAAGTAGATGGCGTAAGTGGGTGCGAGCTTAAACTGAGTCCCCCTGGTGTCCAATCCAGGGACTAAAGCATGTAAAAACCCATCTTCCGTCTCTTCCGGCAGTTCCAAGACCGCCGGAAGTATCGGGTCGGTCCCTCTCGTCGGATAACGATCATAATTGGTCGATCTGGGTGTGAAAGTAACAAACATTTAGGGTTTTTCTCCCTATAGTCTCAAATGGCGTTAGTGTAAGCGACAAGTTAAAAAAAAGGGACGGATATAGAAATTAGTAGAGTTAGTAAGAAAACGGAACCTGGGATTATACTCCGAGCTGGGGCGGGGCTTAGGCTTAGGTCGTCGGCGAGCGCGATCAAGGGGTTCGTTAGTTTGCATGGACATTCTCCTCCACCTGTTACCGAGTTTTGACCGAAAAGGAAAAACATGCGTAAAAGAAGAAGAATCGTGCACATACGTGCTCATGCTCGAACAGTCTTTCCACCAAAAATGATACAAAAAGGATAGAAAAAAGGTAGAAAAATGCTTACCGTTCGGCGGCTAAGTCTGTAGGTCGATTGGACGAGTTTCCGGAATCGTAACGAGTTCGGACACGTTCTTCTTGGTTTGGGTCGACAAACCGAAAGTTATGGGCCTGGCCAAACCTGACGACACTCCCATGCTGCGCGACAAAATGAATGGAGCGTTACTTCAATAAGACAAACTTAAAAATATGTCCCAAGTCAATACAAACTTCTTCAAATCCAACATGTACAAACAATTACTTCAAGTTTCAATAGAGCTTTTGCCAACTTACGCCTTGGCGAAATCCGCCATTTTGAGTAGTACATTTAAGTAAAGGTAAACAAACAACAACAAACTGTTTTCCGTGAATACTGGTTTTGCTTTGTGTCTTATTGTGTCTTTTTGTTTGTTTACCTGAGCTACTTGTAAAAGCTGTGAGCAAAACCAATATTCACGGAAAACAATTTGTTAATTGTTTACCTTCACTTAAATGTACTCAAAATGGCGGATTTCGCCAACTCTTGTCGCGAAAGCCGTAATTTGGCAAAAGCTCTACTAATCCTTTACTGTATGAAACGTTCTTTAATAATTTAATTAAAATCGACTTATTAATACCCTAATTTAATAAAGAATCGACATTAAAGTAAAAAAAAACTTTAAACTTTAACACGTTCACCGAATCAACGTAATTACTTTAATAAAAATACCCCAATTTAATTAGATACAATTTGGAACTTTAATACCTTCCTTAAGGCTCCCGTATAGGCTACCTTAGCTCGGTATAGGCGCTTAGCATGAGGAATTTCGGACCACTTTTTTTAGGAAACCAGAGCATTTCATGAAAAAATTCTTTTACAAGGCTCTTGAGTTTGCTCCCAGGTAGTGCACAACCAACGCACGAATTTTTCGCACGCACGTAGTTAATTAGAAATATGCAAATGAAGTTTGCAACTATAAGAAATGCGTGACCTAAAAAATCTGTTTTTCGGTTATGCACTAGCTGCTATCAAAAGAAATTTTTTGCATTATTAGACAGTTTTCAGATCTGACAAGCCGTTTTCGAGAAATTGTGCTCATTGTGCTACTACAGCAAACTGTGGTAACAAATCGTACTTTTCAGAAGCAAAACAAACGTAGAAACTTTGCCCGCAATTAGCTGTCTATTTATTTTCTTACTTTCTTACGCAAGTCTTTCGCAAAACAACAAAAACTACCAGTGCCATCTGTGAATTGTTCCTATCAATAAGCTAAGGTATACGGGAGCCTTAAATTAACTTAATTACTTAAATACAGTAGGTGCCGCTTACTCTGATCACTGGTTATTAGAATCAAATTTATGGAATCGCTCTACGGAATCAAATTTTGAAGGACCGATTCAAAATTACGGAATAATTAGCATTTTAATCGGTTATTAGAATTAGTTTCAAAAGAATCTTCACACGTACAGTAACAAAACTAGTGAGCCAGTAGTGATTGCTACGGAGCCAGTCGGAGCCAGTAGTGATTGCTACATGGACTTTGCAGTGACCAATGATACTGCTTTTACGTCGTTTTGACCAATCCTAGTATTTCCAGCCTACTATTACACTTGGATGAAATCCCTTCTAAATTCCCCAGTCAAATAAATGAGCAGGTTATTCAGTTGAATGACCAGTTCCTCTAATTGACTGGGAAAACTTGTGCGGATATCGTTGAGAACCCTAATTTGGCGTAGGAGCAGGCTTGAAAGGCGCAGTGTTAGTTGTGTTTTAGACGAGTGGTTATACAAAAATGGCGACGAACAAAAAAAGAGCTGATTTAAATGTAAAAGAGAAGTTACAGCTCATTGAAACTTAGGAAAAGTTAAATACAAAAGATTGGCCACAAAGGGAAGTGGCCGTTAAGTTAGGAATTCCTCAAACAACTCTAGCAAAATTGTTGACAAACCGTTACGAAATAAACAACAGTGGGTGTAGTGAATCTAGAAAAAGGAAACGTGTGGGAAAGTGTAAAAAAAACAGACTATGCTTTGTTTCTTTGGTTTAAACAAGCCAGTTCGTTTCACGCGCCGATTAATCGTAGCATTCTATTGCACATTTCCGATTTTCGGTTATTGAAATCTCCTTTTAATAGAATCACTATACCCTTGACAAACGTGATCACAACAATCGGCATCTACTCTACAGTACCTTTAAAAAAAACGACCCAAACAAAGCGTGCTGTCCTAAAAACGGACGGCTATTCGCACTTCGCAGCACTGTTTCCAGATGCACACTTGCGGGTCATTAGGACAGTACGGTTTGTTGGGGTCGTTTTTTTTAAAGGTACTGTATACCTAAACACCTTCACTGAATCAACTTAATTACTTTAATAAATCGATATTTTAGCAATGTAATACCTTAAATTATCTTACAGATAATTGGACTAAATAACTGACCCAAAGTCAATAAAAATCTAAGAAAATTCCTTACGTGAAGTATCGTCGTTTCATAGATACGTTGGCCATTGACATAAGTGTCGGCTTGGCGACTGCAAGGCGTCAAAGTAATAATGCCCTCAGTGTGAGCGATGACACAATGACGTGCTTGAATCTCGATGCCAAACAATGTAAGTGATTGTCCTTGTAAAGATCGTTCCGAGCCCACTTCTGTCACATTAGGTTGCAACACATGGCGTTGGGCTTGATTCTGCCGTACCTCCGATCCATCTAAACAAAAAATAATAACAAAATTATTCACTACCAAAATTTTTTTTTTAAAAAAACAAATATACACTACCAAAAATAAAATGTAAAAAAACATTGGTACCAAAAAATTAAAGTAAAACATTAAAAATTATTCACTACCAAAACACATTTCAATTAGATAAGTGCCATAATGAATGTAACACTCTAGTAGTAATGGTCTAAGTGACAACCTTAAACACACGATACAAATTAACGGTAAGGATTAAACTTGAAAATTAGTTGCATTCTTGTTTTCATATTTTACCCAGATTGAGTTCCAATAAATAGGGCAACCGATCCGCGGAATCCATCACGGATTCATTTTCCAATCCATTTCGCGAACTGGCTCCACTTCCGGGCTTTTTCTTCCGTCGACGAGACGCGTGTTCTGCCGGACGTCTTCGCACGTGGAACATCAGCGGACCTGTCAAATAACAACAATTGATTGATTAAACTCTTCGATCTCAACCTCAATCTCTTTCTGTTGCTAAAATCCACGTTCAAACTTCCAAACTATCGAGTTAGTCGGAATCTTGGCGATAAATCAATACCGTACCCCCCCACCCCCCCCGTTCAATTACCTAAAAATTCCCACTATTTTCCCACCCCCTTGAACCTTTTACCCACCCAATAAAACCTCCACGTCTGTCCGACATCGTGTCCGATGGGTATTGAAAGACCACATGCCAATCATGGCTTGCTGATACAAGTCATGCTGAAAAGGGGGAGCAAGAGCCAGATAACCACTAGATTGCAGGTGCAAAAGGGGGTGCAAACTGGGAAGGGCAAAGGCAAGGTAACTGGAAGTAACACACGTTCCTAGTATGGTATATAACATGTTTTGCCTGCTTCCCCCGCCTCCTGCGCTTTTCAAATGCAGTTGCCTAGCAACGCCGATTGTTGTCTTTTACGACGCGACCTTAACTCATCCTTAACGTATACTCGTTAGTAGGGGGAGCATACAAAACAAGGACCCCATTAGGGACATGCGTGCTCCCATGCATAGCAACTAAAAAAACACTAAAAGGTCATAAAAAAGACCCAAATTGAATTGAAAGTTGTACTGAAAATCAAATACAAATCGTTTTGTTTCGAACGAAACAAAACGACTGAAACTAGGTTTAAAAAGCACGGTTTTTTTAAAGATTTTTTTTGCCATCTAAATAAGAACAAAAAAGAAATCATATTAATTATCATAATTAGGATTTTTAATGAAAGACCTACATTTTTAGATTTTTTTATGAAAGAACCGAGGAAATAATACGGGAACGGGACTCTTATGGAGAAACGAGAAAGGCTTTTCCCCGAGTTGAAAGGAAAAACTGAGACTAAGATTGAGATCTGTGAAGGGTAACCAAGGGTAAATCTAATCTAATCAATTAACCCATTTACCTTGGGACGGAGGATGATTCATTAGAATGGAAAGAGGGCACTCATCGTCATCCAATATGTATTCCCGTTCTCCTGAGAATTTATCAGGGCTTTCGGATCCATTACTTGCCATAACCTAAGTCAGTCCGGACAAAAAGTTTTAAAAATAATAAAGAAATAAGAAATGAATAAAAGGGGCGCGTTTTTCTTTTAAAGGATGAGACAGACAGAGGATAAAATAATAAAAAGTTTAATTTAAACCTGGACTAAACAGTAGTTTTGGGGATCTTCTCTCAACAATCCATATTTATCGAGCATTTCCCGTACGACAAAAGCGGCATTATCGCGGACGGATAAGAGTAACGTTTTGTAAGGCACGTCTTTACACAAGGATTCGCCGTAAATCTTCAAAGTTCCCCCAGTATCAGGTCCGCCGTCTTTGCTTCTAAAAGCTTGTAATTTCTTTTCCAGTTTTTGCTGACGACGACGACGCATCACTGCTTCGGGATTGGAAATCGAGCGCGTGAAACTCGTCTCTGGCAATTCTAAAATTAGAAGAAAAAAATTAATTTCCCATTCATTAAAAACCCATTCATTATTGATCTCCCAAAGCCTATGACGTCACCACTAACTGAATGCTATCAAAGAAGTCATATAATTTACTTAATTCTATAAGCTTTTAGTAAAAAAAATATTACTTTAATTTATTTTATTATTTAACACTCTAAAATATCATAAACCAATAATGTGTTAAATAATTTGAAATAAATCGTACAAAGCAGGAACATTTCTATAATAGATGACATAAATTAATGTACCATAATAAGATTAAATTATACTAAATTACGAAATCAACTTGCCTCGCCCAATAATTGAAAAAAAATACGTTGGCAACAAACATTCATTTCTATGCCCTCTATTTGAATAAAACTGAAAACTAAAAAAAAACTTTTTTTTTTACCTGTATAGAGTTTTTCCGCAACGCTGACGTCATTCTCGTCATGGGTTCCAGACCCGGTACGCATTCTCCGCAACCGTTCCTGCTTCTTGACCTGTCTTTTTTCACGCTTGGATAACTTTCGGCGAAAACTACTCTCTTCCGGTGGTTGCAAGGCTGGTAGCTACAAAAATGACATGTTTTGTATTGTTAGGGTCACGCAACAATGTCTTTTTCTTTCCGTAGCAAGTTTTCACTCAAGAATTTCGCAATATTTTTTGTTTATTTTTAGTTTTTTTTTACCGTGCTTTTTTCGTCGACTCGACGCAACAGGAATCGTCCTTCTCGGTCATCTTTATGCCAATTCAACTGAACCAATAATGGCTTTTCATCCGGACTCAACCTTCTCTCCTCTGCTTAAAAAAAAAAAAACAAAAAAAAAAACATAACAAATATGCATTACGCATCTTCACGATTTTACACTACGTTTTTATTTATCTTTATTTAATTACTTAGTTTATTACGTAGAGTCTTTACAAATTATTAGCAATAAGCCTAATAATATTTGAACTACCTAAAAAAGAGCGTTTTTTAATTTAAATCGTAAGACTTATTAAGCCTGTTACCGTCATTTGATTTATTCGCAAAACGTTAGGGAACTGAGTTACCTATGCAAATTAAAGCTTGTAAAAGGCTAAGGAACATCTACTTACACTTCGCAAAATATCTTCTGAGCATTACACAGGGAGTTATGTATAGAGCTTTTGCCAAATTACGCCTCTCGCGGCAAAAGATGGCGAAATCCGCCATTTTGAGTACATTTAAGTTAAGGTAAACAAACAACAACAAACTGTTTTCGGTGAACATTGGTTTTGCCTTGTGTCTTATTGGGTCTTTTTGTTTGTTTACCTGAGGTACTTGTAAAAGCTGTAAGCAAAACCAACATTTCCGGAAAACAGTTTGTTGTTGTTTGTTTACCTTAACTTAAATGTACTAAAAATTGCGGATTTCGTCACCTCTTGCTCTATACTGTTTGTTTCAACATGTTCTCCAGTTTCGGAACTCCGAGATAAAAATGATATCAACTTTCGTTGATGAGAGTCGTTAAAACTTGCTCTTTCTTTCACTCCACTAGCTGAAAAAAGAAAAATTCTTTTTTGGCCAGTGACACGCAAGTGTCATTTTTGACTCGGGGATACATTACGTACGTATGTAACTAAATCCGGAGAACGTGTTGGTTTGTTTAGTAAGTCAAAGTTTACATGGGGAAGATACCCCGCCCTGTCTGAGCGCAACTTCGCAAGTTTGAGAGCGTTAAAAAAAGGATTTCATTGTTGCCAACAATGCAATAATGCGCACGGCAACAAGCTAATAGCGTTTTCAACTGGGAACCCTGGTGCAGCAGTTTTTGCACTGAATCCCACAAGATTGTGTGTTGTGGCACAAAATTGAGTGTTGCAACAGTGAATTTGTGGCATTCAGGGCAAAAAGTGCTGCACCAGGGTTCCCAGGTGAAAACGCTATAAGGGGCAAAGTCCTACTCGGATTGGACGGGGGTATTTTCCACATGTAAACTTTGACTTGGATACTACAGTACATAAGGAACATGTTCCTTTTTGTTATTTTCAAGCAAAAATTTATATTTATTTTATTTACCTTTTTTTAGAATATATTTTGTTACTTACTAATTTTACATAGTGCTAATTCTATTATTTTAGTATGTATTTCACTCTACTTATTTTACTATTTGTGTTATTAATTAATATTTTTCAGTTTATTATTTGTGTCTATTTTTACCTCCGTTAGGGTGAATTTCATACAAGGCATATTCCGGGACGTAGAGCATTTTCATATCTGGACGAAATTTCTCAATCAAGGTTTCCACTACAGCCTGAGTGGAAGCTGTGGACGAAACACGAACACATTTTGTAGCTATTTTCTGCCCAGAGTCTTGAAAATAGAACCGCATAACACCATGGAATTCCAAATCCTACAAAAAAATGTAAAAAAGTTAATTTTTTTCTTGAAATGTCTTATTTACAAGTCTTATTACCTGATTGGGCTCGGACAAGGAAAACAAATCAAGTCGGTTGGCATTCCATTGGCCTATAATTTGTTTTAGGGCTTCGCAATCGCGTATTTTACGGGATTCCTCGCTGTCCATCGTTAATTGTCCGTCTTTTGGACGGCGCGAGCACAAAGACCGAAAGTCAGCTTACACACTGGACTTGGACGGCAGATCAAATAAGTTGCAAAGGCACTCGACTATAGCACGACGGGGTTGTTTGAAATAGCTTTTTATAGCGAAAGTGGGGGGAGCCAGATTACTATCCACTACCTGGAACATAAAAACGTATATTGTGTGATAAGGGGCAGTAGGATAGTTACCCTTCAAACATTGATTTTAATGTGCCTGTCCCCTCCCACCCTTCAACAAACAAAAAGTTTTTAAAAAAGGCCTAATGGTATCGTACTTTTCTACCTTTTTAGAATAAATGCTACGCTAGTTAAATTTTGCTCCACTTAATTTAAACCAATTGCCTAATTCCTGCTTGCAAAAATTCAGTAATTTTCAATCGTATAATTTAAAAATAAATTTTAAAACTGATTTGCAAGTCGTTTTTTTATAAGATTCTTGTAATCATAAGAGATTATAATAAGCGAATTTAAATAATTAAAATAATTAAAAATATTCAATAATTTAGTGTTTTAACATTAAAAATTCCTATATCATTGAAAAAACACACAATTAAATTGCAAATTCAATTTAATATTAAAGAATGCTTAATAATAATTAACAATAATATGTCAAGAATGAAGTATGAATTGAAGTGTAAAAATATGCGAATCTTAATTAAAGGCTTCACTTAATACACTACACGGTCGGGAAGACGTTTAACACTTCCTGGGCGTTTGGCCCCAACACCCTTCCTTTTACTATTCAGAAAAAAACTAACAAGACCGTACTTTAAAAAAAAATATAGACTTGAGAATGTGGACGCGAAAAATTCCACATGTTCATTTCCTTGTAAGTTTAATTAGTTAGATTAGGTTACAATTCGCCTCAGCTGTGAGATACGAGAGACTTGGGGAGGAAATGAGCTGTACCAAGCGGGTTTTTAATAAGTGTGTGTCCACAACACGAAACCCACGCCACAATGTTGTAACCTTATATTCGATTCTTTTGCTTTGGGCTTTTCTAATATTACAATAAAAAGAAAACAAAGTGTTACCTTATAGTCATCTCACAGTTAAACCTAAAACCTTCTAAACTAAACAGTCTCTAGTTACTTTAGCTGTATACGGCGGCTTACAAAACACAAACACGAGAACTATTCGCTCCCAAATCTTCATTCATTCTAAAATAAATAAACAAAGTAAGCGTCATATTCTATGGGCATGTTTTAAAATTAGTTGGTGATAAATTGGAAAGGAATGATG
Organism: Lepidurus arcticus; assembly: GCA_003724045.1. NCBI lineage: Eukaryota > Metazoa > Arthropoda > Branchiopoda > Notostraca > Triopsidae > Lepidurus > Lepidurus arcticus. The sequence goes on along the minus strand of RJJA01000425.1, from coordinate 21,735 downwards.
CCTACTGTATACTGAAAAGCGGAACTCTTCGGGTTAAAAAAAAAGACGAAGACGCCATCCCAAGCTGACCTATTACTACACCCACTTTCTTCACTTCACAGTTAGCATTACAAACTTAGATGCTAATTATATGCAAATGATGAGCGTTTACCTATAATGGAACGGTAGGCACATAATCCCTATTGAACAGCACATGTCACTCACAAAACCATTCCAATTTATTAAGTTTCCTTGTTGCTTGTTATTTAAAACGCATAAACACGGGAAATCCAACCAAGCAACTGTCAACCAAAGGCTTAAGAGTAACGGAAAAGGTAAATAGCACGGCAACCGTGACTTGCTCCGAAAACCCGGTACTACAGCGCCCTTACCTGTAGCGGGTGTTTCAAACATTGCTTTATAATGCCTGTGCCTGACATGCTCAACAGCATTCTGCCCGCTTGTGGCGCTGCAAACCTGGATTCCTTTCACCTTTTTCCCCTTCAGAAGAGCGAATGGCGAGTTTATGTGCTGAACCGTGAAACAACAGAAGACATCCACGATGACGTCATACCTAAGGAATTGCAATGGCGCGACAGCATTTTCTGTTACCAAAGCAAAACAAACGATGCGCACCGAAATTGTTGTGTTCGACTTTCCTGTTACTTTTATGTTTTACTTCAGGGGTAGCAGAAAGTGACTCGTGGCGCTGGATGAAAGATACTGCGCAGTCATTTAAATGTTATTTTACAGAATGTTGCGGACATCCATTCGTGAAAACGTTAAATTCGCTGGGTAAGAACAGAATTCTTCTCTTTTTAAACAAAGATTATTTATTTTAACATGATCAACGTTTACATGTCTTAAATGTAGCTCTCGCGGAGAACCTCCAAAACGCTGTGTATGGTCAACACATTCTTCAGGAAGTCCTAGTTAAACAAATTTACGGTCATTTGAAGGATCCAGATCCAACAAAAGCATTGGTTCTAAGCTTCAATGGCTGGACTGGCGGTGGTAAAAACTTGGTGGCCAAAATTATTGCCGAATCTTTGTACGAAAGAGGAATGGAAAGTTCATTTGTCCATCAATTTATCGGATCGCTCGATTTTCCTGGCAACAACCCCAGTTTGGCGGTAACTAGTTTATCATTCCGCTTTCTTTCCAACTGGAAATATAATTGGCGCATTATTTTCCACAATTTCTTTCGATATGTTCCATCATTTCAATATTTTCCGTAATTTTCAGAGGGAACTGCAGAAAAAGATCGAAGCTGGTGTCGCGGGTTGCGAACGCTCTTTGTTCATATTCGATGAAGTAGACAAAATGCCCGTTGGCCTTTTAGACGCGATTAAACCCTATTTAGATTACCACAAGGACATTAAGGGTGTCAATTACAGGTACCTTGAATAATTAAAGACAAGCAAGTAATTGAAAGAAATTAATTTCATTCCAGAAAAGCCATTTTTGTACTCCTGAGCAATGCTGGCGGGAAAGCCATAACGCAATTTGTCTACCAGAAATGGAGAGAAGGCGTGCCCCGAGCTGAGCTTAAATATACAGATTTTGAAGAAATGGTTCAAAAGGGCGTTTTTAATGAAGTGGGTACGTTTTATCCCTCCCTCACGCCCATTTTGGTCGCAGATTAATAGGTTTTAGTTTAGGTGGTTATCAGAAAACAGCGCTGGTAGAGTACAGTTTAATCACACTCTATGTGCCTTTCCTTCCCTTGGAGAAGAGTCACGTGAAAATGTGTGCCCGAGATGCCTTTCTCCGAAGATCGAAAGCAGACCAAGTAGATAAGATTGGTATTAAAGATATATCTAAGGGAACGGAAAAAGATTGGCAGTAAGTTTATTCGCTTTCAATGAACATACGTTTGTTGATTAAGATAACTGAAATAATGCGTATTTTAATGTAGTAATGGGCATATTTTCTTAGGACGGTAGCGGGTACTTTAATCTATTGGCCTCCAGAACATCCAGTTTACTCGACTACGGGTTGCAAACGGGTTCAAGAGAAAGTCAATTTTTATTTGTCAGACTCCATTTTTGATACGGACGAGGTCAATAACCGACGAGAGCTATAAATTTTTATGAGAACCTTTACTTATGGAAAGACTTATGTGATACTTTATGAAATAAACTGGGAAATTATACAGATTCGTTGCGAGTTCTTAGTAATCTAGTGGGATTGCATTAATTCACCCATTGTCCTTTATCGCCAGCTTGGGGGAAATAACGGTATTCCGTATTCCGCTACAATATTGTACCCACGATTACTCGCTTCGTCACAACAGCCGCCGATTTGGGGCATCTTAGAAAGGAAGGGTCTAATGTTGTTAGTACTTATTTTAGTACATGGTAATAGCAGATCGCTCTTCTTTTTTTTAGCGCGCTCGCTCTTGCGTTGGTCGCATATTTTCGCGAGCGGCTCGCTTATTCGCTCGAAATTCTCGAAATTAAAAGTTCAATCGCTAGAAAGCGCTAAAAATGAGCTCACTGCTTTTCACTCGCGCTGGCGCTCGCAAAAAAAATAGACTAGCGAACGCGCTCGTCGCTCGCGGAATTTCGAGTGCGCTCGTTGCAGCTCTGGGTAATACGAACTGAAATGAGGCCTAGGGAACTACTTCTACCTATGAATTTGATTTGATTCTGCTAAGCCTAAATTTCTGTTTCTTAGAAATTTGCTACGCGGCCTCAATATTTTTCTTTAAAAAATCGTTATTTTTACGGTTAAAGGGGGAGTCAGGTACGAAAAAATAAAAAATATGTTATAGAGGAGACCAACAGAAATGTTCCGGCTGAAGAACCCCTATGTCAATTATGCATATTAACCGAGTAATTAATTATTTCGCGGTTTAAGCTCCGCCCCTTTCCCCCAAAATTCAAATTTTCCTATCCGTATAACATTGGGGGACAGTCGGCCGGCGGCCTAGCGACTTTGCCTATAAGCGCATTCAAAATCGATCCAACATCTCATAGGGACCGTACCGTGAACTTTCTTTTGAATGCTCAAACAAGTTCTCACACATATTTTTTTATTTTTTCGTACCTGACTCCCTCTTTTAAAGACGACAGGCGTAGTGGCATCTGCATCGTCGTCTGTTGCTTTCTCAATAGATGTCACTGTCTATTTATCGGGCTGTCTTTGGACCAAACAGGAATTTACATAATCATATTGGAATGGGCGTGCATAGACAGTGAATGATATAATTTAGACCTTCATTTAATCTATTACTTCTTCAAAAAATCCTCTCTTTAAAATCTAACGTCGAATTGTGAATTGCCTATTAAATTTCGAATTGAACGAACTACCTCGATTTTCGTTTCAGCGTTCGCAATTTATTGCTCGGTTCGCGTTACACGTTTTACTTGCGCCGTGGGTTTAGGTTTTGTTAATGTTATCGTGAAGGCAGATCGTCGTCGAAAATAACCTTCCTTTTACGCTTTTTATTTACCCAAATTAATTAAACAGTGATCAGATCAGCGAGTTTCTCTGGCCATGGCTGATTTCCTTAATTAGTCAAGTTTAAACCGCCATTAATTTATCCATGCAATTTATTACATGGCACTCGGGACGTTGGGTAACTTGGGCGGGGATGTGTGTTATGTTTTTCAGCGGTGAACCAGTTTATTTTTAGCATTATCAACAACTCCTCAAGGTAAAACTCTTCTGTAATTTTCTTCAATTTACTAATCGTTCTTCTTGACTATTTTAGTCTATTTATTTTCTTATTATTTCGCTTCTAATTCACCCAATAATTCGAAAAGTAATAAAAATAGACAAATAAGCACGCTTCTAATTCTTTGCGGGTGGTGAATTCTTCTTTTTTATTCAGTCATTGACGCCAAAAGATAAAGAAAAACGCCCCAACGTATTTCGTGATTTGAAAAAGGATAACGGCCCTTGCTTCTTGTTATACCTTTTTGCCCTTATTTGGCAGTTATCTTTTGCCCTCAACATACTTTCTCACCGGTTCTTTAACCATAAAAGGCATCTGGTTTCATTTACCTGACTTCAAAGCTCGGCGTTCTCATTAGTCTCATTTATTTCAAAACAACATCTCCTATTTTCGTATTTTTTTTCGCTTTTTCTGAGTTCGGAAGTTAAGAAACCAGCCTTTAAAAGCTTTTTGTTTTTCTGCGTTCTGACAAAAGGCATGCATGAGTAATATTTTTCAAAGTCCGTCTTGGGCGATTAGTCAGCGAGGTTTGAATAACATACGTGTTGGCACGCTTTCTAGTGCCAAAAAAAAATGCCTCACATTTGCTCACGTTTTTTTTCTTCTTTTTTTCTGTTGGTTTTTCGTTCGGCCGCCATAATTATTTTTCTTTCTTTTTTTCAGGAGCCGGACTAATTAAAAACGAACATGGCTGCGGCAAGGTATGGCATGTATCCACAGCATGCGCCGCATAAACCCATCGTATCTCCAGAATCTGCTTTGGCCGGCGATATATTTGATCAGTTTTGTAATGCCGTCACTTTCAAGTCCATTTTGGCGTTACATCGCCGGTTATGCGATGTCTTACGCATGCGACCCACCAATATGGCGCATTTTTACCCGAAATTGAAGGCCAAGTTGAAATCCTGGCGTGCGCAGGCGCTCTGGACCAAGTTTGATAAACGCGCCAATCATCGAGTCTATAATCGGGGAAAAGCCTGTACGAACACAAGGGTGAGCTTCATTATTTATTTATTTTCATAATTTTTTCCTAACTTTTATATTTTTCCGTAATTTTTTACTTATTTGAGAGCAAACTGTTTTGAAAACTCATTTTGAAACATTCCTAATGAGAATTTTTTTTATGGTCGTGTTGGTTTTGGGTTTGTTGCGTAATAGGTGTTGATTATTGGTTGTGGTCCATGTGGCTTGCGTGCAGCTATTGAAGCGCAGCTTTTGGGGGCCAAAGTGGTCATTTTGGAAAAACGGGATCGATTTTCGCGGAACAATGTATTGCATCTTTGGCCGTTTCTCATCCACGATTTACGCGCTTTGGGAGCGAAGAAATTTTTTGGCAAATTCTGCGCTGGAGCTATCGATCACATAAGTAAAGTCATTCAAATCCAAAAAGCAAACGAATAGTCATAAAGAATAATTTTGAAAAAATTAAATGGAACTTTTGTTAGGTATTCGCCAGTTGCAGTGCATTCTTCTTAAAGTGGCCTTATTGTTGGGCGCGGAAGTGCATGAAAATGTTGGATTTGATGGTCTTTTGCCTCCACCGGAAGACCAATCTACGGGTATTTATTTCTACCAAAGAACTAATTAATGAATATTAATTATTTGTTTCTGTGTCTGTGTTTGGATGAATGACGTAGGAATAGGGTGGCGTGCACAACTAAGTCCTCCGAACCATCCTGTTGCGCAATACGAGTTTGATGCCCTTATCGGAGCCGATGGAAAGCGCAATACCCTTCACGGTAAATTAGAAAGCAATTTTCTGGGGGGGGAGATTATGCTGATGCGTTTTTAGAAAACTAGGCTATTTGAACCAAAAGCGTATATAGGTTTAGAGCAAATGCAATTACTTTGTATTCTCGTTGTTGTTGTTTTTTAACTGGATTTGAGGTCTTTCACTTGAGCCGCGTTCGTTTTACACCGTCGACTTAAACTTAGACTTACCAGACTTCCTTGACTTTTGCTTACGAGCGTTCGTTTTAGCCTAAACTTTGAAAGTTTACCGAAGTCGACTTGGAAAGTCTTGAGTCAAAACGAACACTTATAAGCAAACGTTTACAATTGCTCCACCCATGGGTGGTGCTTGTAGAAAATAAACAAAAGCAATATATGACTTGTTCGATATCAACAAACATCATATATTAACAAGAGGCGGGGTTAAGTTGAAGTCTAGGCACAAGAGTACACGCTATAGACTTGCCTGACTTTGGACCAAAACTAAATGTCGACTTCCAAAGTTTAAGTCGACTAGCTAAAGAAAACGCGTATAAGCCCAAAGTTTAGCAAAGTCGACCTATCTCGAACGCTTATAAGCACAAAGTCTTGGGTAGACTTTTAAGTCGGCTTAAACTTTGGTCAAAACGAACGCGGCTTTGGTTTTCTCTCAGACACCGTAACAATTAATTATCAAAATCATACTCGTTCTACTGTACTACACTGTACAGTACTCCACAACAATGAACATAAGCCCTAAAAATGTAGGCTGAAAAGAAACGACTCAATAATTTCATTCTTGACGTAGTTTTGAGTCTCGTGACAGTTTTATTGGACATGAAATGAGAGATGGATAAGGCAAACATTTCATTGTTGGTCTTATGTTTCGTTTCTAGTACAATGTAATTAGGAGTTTCATTGCATTATCCCTAGTTTAGGAAGAAAAATATATGCAAAAGTTCTTGGTTGATACCCACGTATTTCTTTTTCTCGTTTGTATAGGATTTGGACGGAAGGAGTTTCGGGGCAAATTAGCCATCGCTATTACTGCTAATTTCGTGAACCGGCATTCGGAAGCGGAAGCTCGCGTTCAGGAAATATCTGGCGTGGCTTTCATCTTCAACCAAAAGTTTTTCAAAGATTTATACGCAGCCACGGGTATTGACTTGGAGAATATCGTGTATTACAAGGATGACACGCATTACTTCGTCATGACGGCCAAAAAACAGTCACTTTTAGCCAAAGGCGTCATTTTAGAAGATTTTCCTGATACGCAGCGTCTTTTAGCACCGCAAAACGTGAGCAAGAATGCGTTGATGGATTATGCACGCGAAGCGGCAGATTTCTCAACGAATTACCAATTACCCACGCTGGATTTCGCCGTCAATCACTACGGACAGCCAGACGTAGCCATGTTTGATTTTACTTCCATGTTTGCCGCCGAAAATGCCTCCAGAATCGTGGAAAAACACGGACATCGACTCCTGATGCAAATTGTGGGGGATAGTTTGTTAGAGGTATATTTTATTCGTGATTTTTTAACAATCTATTTCGAGATTTTAATTTTTTTTTAAATAAATATTAATGCGAGTGCTTTCGTTTCTTTCTAGCCTTTTTGGCCTACCGGTTCGGGTTGTGCTCGCGGATTTTTAAGTTGTTTCGACGCGTGTTGGTCTGTACTGCAATGGTCCAAACGCACAATGACGCCGTTAGAGGTCGTCGCCGAACGCGAGTCCATCTATCGGTTATTGGCGCAAACGACGCCTGAAAATTTGCACAAAGATTTCAATGGGTACTCTTTGGAACCCCAAACGCGGTATCCTACCTTGAATATGCGCGCAGTGCTACCCTTCCAAGTCCGCAGTTTGTTCGATACAGACGATCCGAGCAACGTGGAGAAAGTTTGTGAGGAATCGGATCATAAGCGTCTCAAAAGAGGTAAGTTTAAGTTTAATTCCATTTCAAGTCTCCCGCATACCTTAGTTAGGTAGAAGCCGTTACCAGGGAATTTTGGAACATTTTTTTGGGAAAAAAACAGTGCATTTCATGAATTATTATGCGAACATTAATATTAACATATTGTTAGCAATGTATATGCGAATTATCTATTATCTATTACTGTTTTACTTCCTGATGGAAAGCTGTCGCAAAACAATAACAAACATCAGCGCCATCTGTGACCTGCTCTGCGTCAATAAGCTAAGGAAGCCTAATGCCGTAGTTATTTTTTTACTGTAACACATAGTCGGTAATTGAAGTTCTTACAGTGACAATAACAAATGCATACTTTGTCATGTTAAGCATAATAGAAATTATGGATTAATTACTGATTACTATTATTAAAAAAATTTACTATTATTACTTAAACAATAACAAACATCAACGCCATCTGTGTGACTGTTTTGCATCAATACGCTAACGTAGACGGGAGCCTTAGTGATATAATTACGATTTGATTGAACATTTAACTGCAGTTACATTACATTTCTAAAAATAATAATAATGAGAAATGTATGCTTCTTCAGGTTAAATATAAAATTATGGATTTATTATGTATTGTTACTATTACTGTAAAAACTTAAAACACAAACACGTTCTCCGGATTTAGTGACAAACACGTGTAATGTATCCCGATGTCAAAGTGACACTAGTGTGTCAATTCCCGAACAATTAATTTTTCTTTCAGCTAATGGAGTAAAAGAAAGTACAAGTTTTAACGATTCTCATAAACGAAATTTGATTAGATTCGTTTACCTTACCTAACTTAAGCTAAACTAAACTAACCTAAACGAAAGCATTTCCATTCCAACTACTAATTTTCAACTCGAGTGACACCCGTTTTTCATTCTTTTTCCGGATAACATTTTGCAACAATATGACACATGCAGTGTCATTTTACCTAGAGATTTACCGTATGTTATTTATCATTTTACCGGATTTTAAACCGGAGAACCTGTTGCTTAAACAATACCAAATATCAGTGCCATCTATGAGTATTTCCAATCAATAAGCTAAGGAAGTACCGGAGGCTTAAACCTTAGTTTGTGCAATTTCCTTATCAGTTTTCTTAAAAGTCACAATGGGAATTCATAAGGAATCTTTAAGGAATTCGTGCTGTACCTTTAAGCAATTCATAAATATCGCTTTTTTCCTCAAATCTAGCCGAATCAGTGTTGGAGGCGAGCAGGTTGTTATCATGGTTAAAGCAACAAGTGGACGGGTCCCCTGGCGTTTGCGTCGAGGACTTGAACTCTTCTTTAAAAGACGGATTGGCCTTGTGCGCCGTCATACATCGTTACCGACCTGAGCTAATCGATTTCTACGCCTTGGATCCTGGGGACTCGGCCATCAACAATCAGTTAGCCTTTGATATTTTGCAAGATTTAGGGATTTCCTTGGTTATGACCGGCGTCGAAATGGCGCAGTGCGACGTGCCGGACACGTTAACCATGCTCGCCTACCTTACGCAAGTTTACGACCTGTTCCGCAAAGAAATTCCCCAAATCCGCAAGCCCTCACACGTAAGTTATCCTATGCTTCCCACCTAAGTGATGTTTGACTCGTTTGTAATCTTTGGGAATCACTGCAGGATCCGGAAATGGACGACGAGTTGGTCGCCGGGAAATTTTTGCTCAAGTCAACTCCGGTTCCGCGTCACTCACTTCTGAATAAAATGCCGCGGTTGTCGAACCGTAAGCCGAGCGGCGGTTCCCGCGAAGGAACGCTCAAGATCGGCGCGGATCGCCGGAACTCGGAGAGCCTACGTCGCGGCCGTAAACGCCGCAGCACGGACAAAACGATGGTACGTATACCATTCACCCATGTGTGTGTTCATGTGTGTCTTGTAATGTATGAAGAACGATGGATGGTAAGAGTTTCACAACTGGGGTTTTGGGGGTGGAACGAGTAGGTCCACGTAGACATTATTTTGGTGTCGGGGGGTTTGTTTTATGCTTCTCGGTTGTTTCCAGTCCTTGAACCGACAACAAGTTCAGCGCGAACTGGACGAAAACCGGGATGAGCGGAAGCAACGCTTCGCGACCGCTCAGAAGTTACAGTTCCAACGAAGTATGACCATGTTAACGGCGGCGTATTCCCGGGTCGGGTCGGCCGGCGACGAAGCCCCTGAACCCGACCCGGAACGCGCTCGGGCGAAGCAGTTAGAGGACATGGCCCTCTTTCTGTACCGTCTCGACTCTGACTTTGAGGACAAAAAGCGTTGGCTTGAGAAAATGTTGTTTCATAATCGAATTCCCGTAAGAACCGCATGAAAGCAAACATAGAGGTGTAACTTAACTTGCTAACGCGTGTTGCGTGACGAACGGAGTGCAGTAAAAAAGGAAGTAAAAGAACTAACCCATGGAATGCTTATAGCTGGATTTGTGACGTGTTGGAATGGTTCGGCGCATGTTTTGCCAAAGTCCGTGAAACAAGCCGACCGACGCCTTCTTTCAACGGTCGGTTTTTTGTTTAGGAACATGGGCGATCGAGGCCGATGCTGGGCGAGTCCCAAGGAGCATTACAAGGGAAGGTGAAAGATCTGGAAGAGAAACTACGAGCGAATGCGCCACGATCCAAACCCAAAGATCTTATCCGCGCCGTAGGTTAGTAGTTTGGTTTGACTCTGATGGAAAACACGGTCTTCATAGGGTGTTTTCAGGTAAGATTGAGAAGAGCGACTGGAACGTTCAGCGACTCGACAAGAAGCGCGAGGAGAACGAAGTATGCGTCACGAGTGACAAGGAGAAAAACCTGGAAATGAAGATGTGTAAAGAGGCGTTCACAGACAAAGTTCGTATGGTTAACTACGTCCAGTACGTCAAGTAAGGCGTCCGTTTTTCTTTTCTTGTGTGTTAAAAGTACGAGGCCATGAACAAGCGGTTGCATGGACTGCCTAATGAGGTAGAAGCCAAGTACGCTGGAGTAGATCAGAGTCTCAAGAAACTGGAGAAGAAGTTGAAGGAAGGTAGTACTTTAGAAGTAGGCCAACGGGGCAGTAATAAGGTATCCGCGATGGCTCAGCAGTTCGCCACCAAGTTGACCAAGAAGGAGAAAGCCAGCGCGGACACAATGAAATCGGTACGTCCTTTTACTGTCTACCGTCGTTAGATGAATTAGTTGGAGTAGAAAGTTGGTTTTAACACATTCGTGGGTTCTTTGGTGGTAGAGTTTCAAACCAATGCTGCCATTGCCTCCAAGCGGAGGTTCGGAGAACTGCTACATCTGCCGTAAGCGGGTGTACCTCATGGAACGCATGTCGGCCGAAGGCAAATTCTTCCATCGAGCCTGTTTCAAGTGTCAGTACTGCGCGGCGCTCTTGCGATTAGGTAAGATCATCGAACATGGCATGGACAAGACCCATCCCTAAGGTGAAAATAGACGACGTGTAACCGTCTTGTCGATGTCCTACTTAGGGAGCTATAGTTACGTACGGGACGACATGCTCGGTGGGTTGTTCCTATGCATGTCCCATGTCAACATGCAGTACCAAATGCGCTCGGAATTGAAGCGGAAGTTGGAAGAAGTTGACGGTCCGCCGACAAAAATAACCCTGGTAAGCGACCCTGCTAAAAACCGTCTCTTTCCGTGGTTGGTAAGAGACGGTTTTGAGAGGTGAAACATGGAAACATTGGTGTGTTGTGTCTTGTGTAGGTGACTAGTCCGGATGAATCAGGTTCGCCTGTCAATTCACGGACGCCATCCACACCGTCCGCCTCGCCGGCCATCGCTGCCCTTCAGGCGGTCGAGAAGGAAGCACGAGGGGGCACTCCCGAGCGCGTCGAGTTTGAGAACTCAGCCTCAGCGATGCAAGAGAAGGAAGCGTTAGTAGAAATCGATGAGGATGAATGGACGGATCGGAATTTCGGTCCTTCTGCTACGCCGACGTCGGACGATGCCTCGTCGTCAGATTATAGGTGAATTAGAACGGTTGGATGCATGATTCTGAGTAGGTTTTGACTGAAATGATTTGAAGTGGCGAGGAAGATGAGTATGAGGAAGATGAAGATTTGGAAATGGGCGTCGAGCGCCCTATGACGGCGTATGAGACGCTGCAATTGGCCAAAGACTGGCAGCGGAAGTACTCCATAGATGATGTGGTCGATTCCGACGACGAGGGGAGTGATAAGCAAGTGGAGAGAAGAAGGAAACCAAAGAGTAAGTTAGCGGACGTTGTCGAAGACCGGGGGGACGCTGGAATCGAGGGCGGGATTTTCCTGAAAGTTCCGCGGTCACCACAAGCTGCTGCCAGCGGATCCGACACTGAGGTGAGCCCCTCCCTTTTTGCTTTTTAGAAAAAAACGTGAACAATACAAGAGAAAGAATGATGAGATCTACAGTTCGTGAATAGTTTATGCTAAACAAATCGTTCGTGTTAACATGGCGGTCAGGTGGCGACAGGATCCGATGAAGAAGGTGATTATGAAGAGGGTGAAGAGGAGGAAGACTATGACGACGAAGAGCTGGAGGAAGAGGAAGAAAGCGATGGCGAGGACAACTCGGCTACCGAGATCGAAACCGACTCGGAGTTCGACGTTGACCACATAGAAGTCCGCCAAGAGATCCCCACCATTGTCGTCGACGAATCAGGCGAACAGTGTAACGGTAGTATGGAGTTCATGTCCAAACCACAGGTAACCCAACTGCCACCTTCAGCGGAACCGCTAGCCAAGTACATCCAGCAACGCATACCTCTCTCGGGGTCGCGTCCGGACGAGTTAGAAGTGGTAGGCTATGACTCCCAACGCTCCGCCAGCATGAGTAACCTGCCGCAGGAGGCGGATCCGAAAGATAACGTAGTGGCAACGAAACCGCAGCGTCCGGGGCTGCTGGCGAACCTCCGCCGCCATGAGTTGATGAGCAACTCGAGCTCGGATATCCAAGCAGCCAAACATGCCGCTGCTCGGAAGCAGTACTTGCTCGGGTCGCCTTCATCCCTGCCCTCGCCTCAGAAATCTGCGTCGGTTGCGCATTTGGATACCAAGTTGAAAAGCCTCAACGACCGAATTTCCGAAGCTCAAAAACTACTCAACCCGGCGCCGCAACCTAGCCCTTCTATGCAAGCCTTTATGGAAAAATCAGGGAATCTCTTCCAAATTATTTCTCCCATGTCGTCAGGGCCCGACATTTCCAAGTTCACTGTAAGTACGGAAACTGTAAGAAACGCAGATAATGGCCCGACTACCCTCCACGGTACTGTACTACCTAAGTCGTACGTGTCCATGGACGCCAAGAAAAACGAACAGGACGTGTCTCCGGTGGTTGTGGTTGAAACTCTCGCCGTAGTGACGGACGACTGCAAAGTGGTCTTACAGACTTTAGACAATGTTTTGGAACCGGTAGTTTGCGCCCCAACAGCCAGTACCGTTGTAGGTGACTGTCCTGTTATCCCAATCGAACCGGTTGTCGTGAACGAAGTCATGGTGCTCAGCGAAGATCGGCTGCAAGGGAAGGACGATCTGGGAGAGGAGAGGGCTGAGGTTGCGAGACTGGAAGATAAAGCGTCTACTGAATCGGACGGGAAAGAAGACGACGATGATGTCAGTCAGGACGAGGAGAGTGAACGGAAATCTCCGTTACACGAAACATCCATAAATGTCCCCTTGTTGTTGGCCACCTGCCGAGCGGATGACAAATCCGATTCGGAGGTGGAGAACGTAGACGATTCTTCTTCCGATGGCTCTGCTCATGATGACGAAGAGTGTAGGGCCGAGTCGTTCAACGGTGATACTTCTTCTAGCTTAGGGACCGATACGGAATCCGAGTTTGATCGAATCTATGAAACAAGCAACGATTATGTGCAATTTTCTATTCCGTGCGTTGAAATTGAAGACACTTCCCTATCATGTGCTACTGTCCCTCTGATCCCGCCTAAAGCTATGGAGACATTAACAGAGATCGAAGAAGACTGTGAAGAGAATCACCTGATAGTGGTCGAGAACCCATCCGTTCCTACCGTTGCAGTACCCACCCATACTTTGAAGATTCCCTTGAAAAACATTGCGGTCCAAGAAGACTTCGATTTGAGTCCAGAAGAGCGACTAAGTGAGGAAGTCTCGGTTAAGGTCCAAAATACTGTCGGTCAGAACGTTGAAGTCGACGATGTCCAATTCATGAACCGGTCTATTCCGCGGGCGAGGTCGCGTGAATCAATTGACTCGTCCCGCCTCCTGACTGAAACCGAAACTTCAGATTGGGCGGACTGCATGGAAGAGGACTTCCAGGTCAACACGGAGTTTGTCACAAGCCGTAAGAAGAGTAAAGACAAGGGTAATAAGAGTAGCAAGAAATACGAAGACAAGGTCAACAGTGAAGAAAAGGAGAAAGAGAAACCAGCGTGTGTTATTTTGACCGAAATGGAAGACATTGATTTCGCGGATCAGAGTAGTAACGGTAGTCGGAAAGACTTGGCTCAACAGCACCAGCCGTTAGAACAAGGTTACCTCGCCCTGCAAAACGACCTGAGCCCCGAACAATCGTTACCTCTACCCCTGGGGAACCTCTCGGTACCTTTCTCCAAGACCCGAGACTCTTTGGCGTTGCACCGCGAGAAAACTCCTTTGTACAGCCCAGCAGTTACGCCCTCCTTGAAAAAGTACTTACCGTCACCCAGCGTTGCGAGGCAGAAGGAGGCCTTAAGCCAAGAACGCGAGCGACAGAACGATTTGATCCGCGACCTGGTACTCGCCCGCATTCCCGCCCCTAAGCGTCGAGGTTCGCGTGACTCCATGAGTCCGCCGAGTTCGAACCATGCGTCACGTGCGGGGTCTGAGGCACGGACCATGTCCCCCAAACCCGCATCTGAAAACATTATAAAAACGCCTGTAAGCTCTACCTCTAGTAACCTCCCTGAAACGCCCATAACTCACCCACAAAAATTCCTATCACGCGAATTGTTCACTCCTACAAAGACAGACAAAGACAAGTCCTTTGAGTTTAAAACCCCTAGTATCCCTCTGCGCGCAGAGGAACACAAGATCACTACCGTCGAACGCGAAAAGGCGCGACAAGAGGCCCGTGCTAAAGCGCAAGGGAAGATGGACGAGGAATTGGGGTTGAGCCCGCCTGATTACATTGTAAACTTGAAGGACAAGCTGCGGCGGAAGGCAAGTGTCACCGAGTCTGACACGGACCTCACGCCAATGGTCACACCAACACGAACCCGGGCGTTCTCAGAACCCCAGCCGGGCGCTCCTTCCCCTTACGATCCTGTTAGCAGCACCAGACTTCTTTCAGACCCACTTTCAATGTCACTGTCACACTCCGCAGCGACTCCAAATCCACTAGTAGCACCATCGGCTTCGAACTTACCCATTTTAGAGCCGATCCGGATAAGCGAAGTGTCCCAAAGGGACTCCGCTTCCTCACCAACGGGTTTATCACCCCCTCAAAGTCCTCGTTCAACATCGTCCAAGTCCTCCAGCTATCTCTGGGCAGGGCTGTCCCCTGCCGAGTCCTTGGAGGGCCAGCTAGACGATGACGGAACCAAGAAGGCCACGAAAGAGACAGGGAAACCCGCTAAAAAGTTCAAAGATCCGGAACGAAGGAAGAGTTTGATTCAAACGATCGCCGGGATTTTTAAAAGCAGTGATAAGAAGGACAAGGAGCCCCAGTCACCCAAGAACACGAAGAGTCCTTTGAAAGACAAAATCCCTATGCTAAAGTCAACTCCCAAGAAAGAAAAGCTCACGACCCCCGAGCCGCCACCACAAACAGCTACTCCTAAGCCGAAGGAAGAAGCCGCGTTGCGCGAACGGGCGCTAAGTACGCCGCCTTCTCTTGAACGGGAACCAATTGACCCGGTTACCAGGAAACAGTCGCGGGAACGGTCGGTTTCCGATGCACCGCCTCTTGCCGGTGCCAGCTTACAAACGCCAGGCACTGCGTCGCCCAGAGGATCATCGCTCCGCGACGTCACTCCACCGTCCGAATCAAGTCTACTTGACAGCGGTCACCGGTTATCGAAACAAGCCAAACAAGCCGCCCGACAAGCTGAGCTCAAACGGTAAGTCCTTGAAGTTAACTGCCTTGAAGTGAATTGTAAGTTGGTCTTGTCCAGGTTGCGGATGGCCCAAGCGATCCAGCGACAACTGGAGGAGCTGGAGGTCGAGCAGAGGGCCTTGGAGGAACAAGGCGTTAAAGTCGAGAAAGCTTTACGCGGAGAAGAAGGTAAGTGGTCTGCAGTTTAGCTGTCTCTTGGAACTGATGATGTACGGTCGTTTGGGGGATTTCTTTTCCAGACGGGGTAGGGAAGGACGAGGCGGCGTTAATGCAGGACTGGTTCCACCTAGTGCATGAGAAGAACGCGTTAAGTCGCTTTGAACAAGAATTGATGGTCCGGGCGCGAGAGTTGGAATTGGAGGATCGCCATGCACGTGTACAACAAGAACTGAAAGAGCGAATGGCCGTCGAAGGTTAGACTTTTACATTATCTTTCCCCAGCGATTCCGAGTCGTAGACGCCACCCTCGGACCGCGTCATAATGCATTGTAACAATTTAATTGGTGTACGGCGTGTGTTTCTTAGAAAGCCAAAAGACAGCCGCGGACATCGAACGGGAAGGGACGCTGCTGTCGGAGATGCTGGAGATCGTCGAGCAGCGCGAGGCGCTCTTGGCCATGCTGGAAGAAGACAAGCAAAGGTGGGGAGCGTTTTTGAGTTTGATTGGCTGGGCAGAAGGTGCCTCAGACTATGCGTGGGATTTTAACCTTGAAGAAGGGGAAGATGATGACGAATTTGATGATTCTAAAGATTCTTGTGATGATGATGATGTGTTTTTGAATGATGTTAAGGTAAGCGAAGGACGTATTAGCGTAGGTAGTAACTCAAGCGTGCAAGTCGAGCATTCGCTCCGGTTCAGTGACCTGCTTAATGGTGAAGATTCCGATATTATTGATATCATGTATGACGCTGGAGTCGAGAGAGACATGACGTCAGATAGCTTAAAAGCAGTAGCACGATCAGAAGATTCTCTTTCTTTTAGTGATCTAGTAGACGACGATTCTGATGAAATTGAAGTAGAAATCGAACTGGAAAGTTCGTCTGAGGTAGACTCGGAAAGCTTGCGGAAGGAGCTCTTCAACGACCTAACTCCGCAAGTGTTGTCTGAGGCTTCTCTCAGATCGACTGACATGGTCCAAGACCAAGAGATAGATCTGACGCGGTCTTCGGTGGTATCACCGATAATGTCCGAACCTTTCGTTCAGCGTCGTCCTGTTTCGCAATCCAGTTCGGACGCAGGAGACAATGACTTCGGACAAATGTACGCCGAGTGGCTCGAGCTTCGGGACCAGACCGAATTGGAAATTAATCGTTTCAATAGTGATTATTTTGAAGTTGACGCGATGGATATCAAGTCTTCCTGCTCCGGACATGGATCGGCGTCGTGGGACGACGTTTACGAGCGAGCCAAGTTGCTCAAACCCGACCCGGTGAAGGCCAAAGCTTCCGCTGTCGTTAGCAATAGCGTGGAGTTGTTTGATAATATAGGGAAAGATAGTGCTCAACCGAAATCAAAGCCAAAGAAAGATTGGGGTAGTTTAGGGGTCAAACTCGAGAGTCAGGGACACGTCGATGACTTGGTATGGTTGTGGGAAAGCCGCTTGTTGGCGCAGAATCCTCAGGCTTGTCCTCGCAAGCTTCCCTGTAAAATCCACGCCAGAAATTCCGCCATTGAAAGTCCGGTAACCGGTGATTCTAACGATTTAATGGAGCTTAAACCTAAAAAACGAAAATGTGCTCCTAAGAAAAGCAACAAAGATTCCGTCCAATCGTCTTCCAGACCTGAGTACTGGTTTAGTTCGGTACCACTCTTCTCGGTAGTATTGCTTTTGTTTGTATGTATCGGACTTTACCACGTGATGGAGTTCTTGGCGTACATCGTGCGCCCCTTCCGGTGGATCACCTCCGGAGGCTGGCCTTAAAAGTACTACTCCCGTCCAATAAAAAAAAAGCTACCGAGAGAAAACTTAAGACCAAGCTATGACCGGACTTGAGTTATAGATTCCGGGGAGTGGAAGCAGCCACTCCAGTGCTTCACGCCTATTATTCATTGTTGTAGCATCGCTCTTTGTCATGGTACGCCGTACTACCTACTCGAGCCCGGCCTAACCTTAAGTTGAGCGCTCGGTAGCGTTGACTTTTTGGATGGTAATAGTTTAAGAGTCCAAATAGAAGTATACCCACTTCTATTTTCAAGTGAAAGATACCCACCCAATCAGAGAGCGAGTTTGCGAGTAAGCCCTTCCCCACGCCTGAACTAAATGGCTACCTTTAGCCATCTTTCACCATGAATACTTTTACTTGGAAACTACATTATATCAAACTTTGATTGATAAACCTTCAAAAATTAAAACGGTTTTGGACTGTCGTAGTGTCGTACTGTTTATTACCTACTAGTTTAATAGATATAACATAAATGTGACTCAGGACTAGCATTTTTGCTACTCCATGTAGCAAACCACAGTAGCGTGCACATTTAGCATAGCGGTGGCGCCCCAAAACAGGCCTTTTTGGCGCATTTTCTAGTACCGTATAGCACGTAAACAACGCTAACAAAGCGTAGACAGTTTCAGGTTACCAATTGTGCCATACAAAGAAAGATCAGGGTGAAACAATGTTGCCAAAAAACCATTTGCTTGAATGCCTTAATTGCGAACGTGATTGTTATTTTGGTCAGCCTTTTTTACTAACAATATCAAGGTTTTAGTATGCTTTTTTGCTGTGAAATCCTGCGAATGCTTGGCCCCAAAAATATTCTCGCTAAACCTGCTGAAGAGCCAGAGGAGGCCACGGCCTCAGGTGTTTTTTTTTCTAGGGGATGGGATATTAATTATAGAACAACAATGCTTAACTTTTTCATACACACCAAGTCAGATAAATGTTCGCTCCACCTTGCTTTCCTGAGCAAAACTTTTGTGCTGACTTAAGCTTTTCTCTGGCTTTTGTTGCAGGTACCGCGAAGAAGATAAAGACCTGGAAGCCCAAATGCTTGCCAAAGGCTTAAGACTCACCTTTTGGCGGAAAGAATCCCAAGTTTGAATGCCCTGTATATCATTGCCGCGCGTCTTTGGTGTATAGTTTAAAAAATACGGAAGTGTAATCCATGTTTGGGTTCCATTTTTATGGTTTTTATTTAAATTTCAAAAATATTTTTTCCCTAATCCCGTCCGGTTTTATCTTCGCTTTGGGTTTGGCTTTTCCCTCCATGTAGCTACGCTGCTTTCCTATTTTCCCCATTAACCTGACTTCATTTTTTTTTAAAACGATTTTTTTTTTAAAGTAGAGGAAAAAGGAAAGCAAGAATCCCACACATGCTTATGCGATGTTGCAGAGTGCTTGCCTGTAATCATCTCCGGTATTGTTTTCGGCGGTCACAAGTTATTTTGTCTTGACTAGTCATGTTTTTTTTTTATTTTACTATTATTTTACTTAATTTCGTGTTAACAGTTCTGGAGAAGGGAATAGTTGCTTGTTATTTTTAGCCCTTTTTATCCAAGAAAAAAAGCAAGCTCGTCTTAAACTATGCATTAGTGAGGTCTCAAAAGTTGTTTTCGTTAGCAAGGCAAGCAAAACGTGATGAAAATCTGATGTATTGTGTTTTTTCCCTAATGCTCGAAATCTTTTAAAAAAACTAGTTTAGATCAAGTGGACTTATAATGCCTTGTAGCCCAGGTTTTTTTTCTGAACTATTTCTTAGCTGACCAATTTTAAAAATACGGTGAGGCAAATGAAAATTATTTAGCACGAATAGCAAAACCCTTGTTTTTAACTTTAATCATGTAATTGGCCGCTTAACTCGTTATACAGATTTTCAGCAAAATATTTTCCCACCACTTCTGTTTAGTTTTGCTTCGAATCGAGAATTCGTTGCATTTTAGTAAGAAAAGTGGATAATAGATGGCGATTGACTTTCCAGCACAAATGGATGTTGCAGTTGTTACTGTCCTGCTATACAAGCTCCTCCTATTGCTCCCATGGTTCGTTTGGTTTGGTACCCTTTGCCCAAACGTCGCTAGCTAGTTTTGTATTTTTGTATATCTGTGTCATCGGCGGCCAAAAGAGATTATTCTTTCTGTTTTATAGTTTACCCGACTATAGCCAGACTTGTAAGTTTTTCTTTGCGCGATATATCCCTGTGTAAAGAGTTATTGTGTGCCCTAGTTGTCAACGGAGGTTTTGTTGTTGAGGTTGACTACCAAGCCGTAGTTTCTGTCTTCATAATGGCTTGCGTTACACTCAAAAGGAGCTTGGAATTCGATCCTTTACACAGTCCAAATAATCGTTCCACAAAAAGACGGCGATGCATGCCACTATGCATGCCACCAGCTACTCCACCATCCAAAATCAATGAGCCTTCTTCATCACCTTTTGGAGAAGTTTCTCCCAAGCTAAGTCCAGGTAAAACTTACTAAATTTAATCTTCCTTACCTTTTAAAAAAGGAAAAACTGACAAACTTTTCTTTAACTTCTGGTAGAGCAAATCTTGGCTAACGTCAGGGAAGAAGTGAAGCGTCTTCAGCGACGAAAGCAGTTGCAGTTTCATCATGATTCCGGGGCAAACTCTTCTAATCAAGATAGTCAAATGTGCGAAAGCAGCCCAGCTTCCCCCGAATCTTGCCCACGTTCACCGTCCCCTCCTGGGTTATCTCTCACCACTCTAGGACAAAGCGCTCAGTCATCTTCGTCCAAAGAAAAACCATTGTTCACTTTCCGCCAGGTACATTTGCGTTTACTCAAAGTTTGTTCAGACAACTGCCAGAACTCTCGTAGAGCCTTAAGTAGTACATTCTAGTATCTAATTTTTAAAATCCTTGAAGAGTTCAGTGGCTAGTAAGTTTTTGGTGCTTGTGCTCTACATAGCCATGGCTCTGTAAGAGTGTATGTTCTATACACGCTTCGGTGATCACGTATACTTGCTAGCCAGAAAACAATTCACAGGTCATAGTAACTAGGATGCAACCAGCTCCTAGTCCTCCGAATCCTGGGACATGCCATGTCTTTTAGATGTATATTTGATCAAATATCTGTATTTTTAGGCATGGGCTTTGTTCTATCCTTGTTTTTAATTCATATTTAAAACAATTCATATAATTTCAGGTCGGATTAATCTGCGAGCGGATGTTGCGTGATCGCGAAGACCAAATTCGACAAGAATACGATCAAGTATTGACGTCCAAATTGGCGGAGCAGTACGATGCGTTTGTGAAATTTACATACGATCAGATTCAGAGGCGTTTCGAGTCTGCCACCGTTCCAAGCTGTATGTTTTTCTTCTTAAGTGAACCTAATTATAATTTTATTAACTAATTTTTTTATTTAGATTTGTCGTAAGCCGGAAAAATTGCGTGATCTGTATGAATGGTTGACTGAATTTGTTTTGGGAATGAATGTTTGGCGAGGAAAGAAGGGGCTCCTCTTTACCATGATTGAATTAATTTGCTGCGACGATATACTGGGGTGGCCTTACGTGGAATGTCTCAAGTTTTTTTGCAAGAAGTTTAAAAAAGACAATTTTGTTGATGTAGACCTTTTTCGTACATTTTAAAGAATTGATCTTGGGTAAAAAAAATTTTTAGCTCATGTGCCAAGTGCTTCACATTTCTTTTCTCTTCTGGGGGATAACACTTCCGAGGGCGAAAAAATAAAATAATTAATAATTTAAAATAAAAGTGCTTGGTGCCTGGGTTACTTTTTTCATCGTTGCCCCCTCTCCAGTCTTTTTTTGTGACGGAAAAAATACCCTCGGTTTGTCTTTCTCCCACCTTTGTGTTAACCCGCTAGCGATGGTAGTGGCATAAATCCTTGTATTGTCTCCCAGCTCCCTTCCAGCTTTTTTTGGTCGTCGAATACATTCTACCTCGGTAGTATTCAGTTTATGATCAATTTCGTTGTGCACGTAAATTATTTAAGAGATTGTCATTCTCAATCATTTTAATCATCTCAGTTTGCAAAAGATTCGATGTTTTATTTCATACAAGTACTAATTGTACCGTTTTTCTTGAAGAAAACAGTTAAAAGTTTAATATAACTTGGCAACGAACTTAAAAACTCGATTTTCAATCTCATTTAGCAGAAAATTCTGATTTTTATTTTAAATTACGTAGGTAATGTGCGACTGCCTTTAGTTGGAGCAAAATATGAGAAACAGTTGCTTAATTAAAGGAAGATAACGTTTATTGATTTGTCTTTTAGTTTGCTTTTCAAATTCGTTATTCAAATTCAATTGAAATTTTATTCAATTTCAAATTCTCTGTAGAATCAGACATTTTAGCTACAAGGAAGCTCGCTGTTGCGACCCAAGTTCGATATCTGCCCGAGTTCGAGCTCGGGGAGCCGAAGTTCGTACTTGGGTAGACACTGAACTT
>RJJA01000424.1:0-48167 GCA_003724045.1 Lepidurus arcticus | reverse complement strand
CCGATCGGGCGATGGCGCGAAGAAAAATTCAGTTTTTTGTGATTGAGTTTGTAAGTTAACCAAAGCACATAGAGACTTTCTTAAGCATTCTAAATAAAGATAATAGTGCCGCCCCTATGAATATCAGAAGGTCCGATTCTGAATGTGCTAATAGGTAAAGGCGCTAGGTTTCTGGCCAACTGTCCCCCCGTGCTATAAGGATAGGGAAATTTGAATTTTGAACCAAAGGGGCGGAGCTAAAACCACTAAATAATTAATTACTAGGTTAATATGCATAATTGACATAGGGGTTCTCCAGACAGAAAATGTAGTTTGGTCTCTTCTATAACATATATATTTCATAAATGAAAAAGGACCAGAGCACGTCGAACCACGTTGTACTTGTAACGTTGTAATTGTAACATCCGATCAAATGATCGGATCGGGATCGTTTTGGGAAGATCCAAAGCACTGGTTGCAACGGCGACTGCTTCACTTCAGCCATCTATTGACAGGAAGCGTCGGTTCCTGTTCACGCCTTCTGGGCCTAGCTGGGCAAGTCTCCTTTGGCAAGACTTATGCTTAGGCAACGTATTTCTCATAGTTGCAAATTTCATTTGCATAGTGCCAATTTATTACTCAATGGAAAAATGTGCTTTGATTGTGCACTACCTCTTAGCAAGTTCAAGATTACCGTACAAAATATTTCCATTAAATGTACTGGTTTTCTCCAACAAAAGTTGTTCCGAAATGTCCCATGCCTTACGCCTATACCGATCTAAGGTATACGAGAGCCTTGCGTAGAATTGAAACATCTGCGTCACCATTTAATGTGAAGTAAATATAGCTCAATAGCTGCAGTTCTTTACAGCGACTTATAACAACTTATCATAGGGGAAACAAACAGAGCTCTATTACTTCTTTACAACCAAAGTTACACCTCACAAAATCACTCTTTTTACCCATACAAAACTGTACAAAACGATGGCGGTGGCTCTTTAAAAAGTTGCATCCAAGTTTCCAAACGCAGTGCGGAATGTCTTCCCTGCACTTTGGCACGAAGTCATGGCTAACAGAAAACAGTTTTGCGTTTGGTCTCGGTCTTTTGCTTTTATTTTTTTGTTTATCTCTCTCTTGCACTTTTTAATCTTCCATCAAAAAGTTTCAATGCCACTGAGTATTTCTTTTGCAGAGTTAAGTTCCTCTTTTGCAAACTCATTTTTTTCCAAAAAGAGCACACACTAAACGGAAGTTGAGCCACACAAAATCGACTAAACGTATTCTTCAGATGGTTTGGGTCCCGCCAATCCCATTCGTGTGACACTGACTCGCCCATTGGTGGTATCAGGGAGCTCTGCAATGTCTTTAAACACGCCCATTAAGCTCTGGAAATTGGGACCCCAGTTGAGCAGATAATCCCAGCCTAACGCGGATCCATTAGGCGGCTTGTAAGAGCCCATATTGGATAAATCATCATCGGACGCTACTAAAGTACTCAAAGAACCACGGAAGGAATCAAAGCCATCGTAACCGTGCTTATGATGCCCGTTATTGTCACCTTCAGCTTCGTGTTCATTGTCCACTTCGGCCAGTTTGGAGAAAATCATGTTGCCCGGTCCAAAATCTCGAGTCACTTTTTCGTAATTGTTTTCATATTCAAACTCAGAACAGGTAAATGAGTCATTCCCACTTTCATCCGTTGAGCTGTCGGCCGTTTCCAGCATTTCCGTATTCGTCTCCATCAAATCTGCCAGCTTCTCTGGACTCCTGGACTGGTCTTCATCCGAGGAGGACACGGCATCCAGCGTGCTCACCAAAAGACTCGAATTCCGGTTATTCGGCCCTCTTCCGTGGACGTGGTGTTGTTGCAAGCGATCCAAGTCATCGGCGGTGAGTCCTAAAGCGGCTAGATCGCTATTACTGGGCTGTTTCTTCTTCTTCTTTTTGGTGGTCGTGACTTGAGACGAATTCCGCAAAGATCCCGTGGAAGATTGACTCATTTGACTCACAGGTGAGTTCAGACTCCGCTCCGAGGTACTCATCACGTCTTTGACGCCCGAGCCTTGGTGCGCTGTGGCCAAAAGCGCCGTTTGTAACGGTTTCCCACTCAGGTCTTGCAAGGTAAGGATCCGGGGCGTTTGTTGGGACAACTCGGACGAAGGACTGAGTCTCGCTAAGGGTGTACTCTGCATTTTGAGGACACCAGGGGATTCCCGAGGCGGAGGTGGGTGGGTAGGACCTCCTGGAGCCGGCGACGCTCTCATCATGTGTCTGGGTGACTCGCGATGGGGCGGAGCCACAAAGGAATGAGGTGAATGACGATGATTGTGTTTGTGGTACGCCGGAGGCAAGTGTGGGTTGGTTTTATATTTGCGTACGTTGCCGTCGCGGTAACTTTTATAGTGGTAGACGATGTCGATGTCTGAAGGTGCGATGGAGCTCGCATTTTCCAAGTCGTAGTGTTCGGGGGCTTCGGAGTCGCCGCCAAGACCACCCATGCCCGAGATGGAGTTACGGTCAATGAAATGGGAATCATCCACCCGTAACGGCATTCCAGGTGACGGATTAACTGCTTCGCGTTCAATTATGTCTGGACGCTGCGGTCGGTCTTGCTCCGTCACTTCGCGTTCCCGGAATTTACGGGCGGCGAGCTCTTGTGTTAAATGCGTTCGTAAAACTTCGTCGGTCACGTCGCCCATTTCTCCGTCCCGACCTCCGTTCCCACCACGTCTGCTGCCCAACGCGCGGTCCAGAAGGGCTCCACTTGGCTTACTTAAATGTGGCGCATGGCCCACCGCACCTGCTTTGATATCACGGCGTTGTCTGCGCAGGCGTACCACCACAAAGGACACCAAAATCGCCACCAGCAAAATGACGAAGAACACAATGACCAATGTAATGCCAATACGTAACGGATCAGGAGCTGTGGCGGCGCCAGCAATTTGATTGTTGCAACCAGGAAGTACTTTGCCGTGATTCGTTACCGTTTCGACCAAAGACCACTCCCATTCCACAGACGTTGAGGTAATCGAGTAGGATGAGCCGTTGAGAGGCTGGACTTCGCCATTGATGGTTAAATTACCCAAACACCCTTCAAAAGCTAAGTAAAAATCCAATAATTAGTTCATATTTCAGGAAGCACTTGGGTGAAAACAATTAAACTAAACTAATTAAACTGTAGTAGGTAATACTAAACGTTATAATGATGAAAATATTATTAGTGAAATAATTTTAGTAAATGTAAAAACAATTATAACTACTAATGTACTAATAATACCTCCTGACAGAACAGGAATTAACGAAGGTAATTTTAATGTGAAATAATTACTTGACGTGTAGGGCAAGAGAGGTGTAGAGGAAGCTTCTTTTCCACCCAAATATAAGGCAGTTAGGTAAGGATCAAGAGGATCATGGACGC
Source organism: Lepidurus arcticus (assembly GCA_003724045.1). NCBI lineage: Eukaryota > Metazoa > Arthropoda > Branchiopoda > Notostraca > Triopsidae > Lepidurus > Lepidurus arcticus. The sequence continues at coordinate 44,770 of RJJA01000424.1, read as the reverse complement.
TTCCTGATTCGAGTTCTTCTCCGACTTCCTCGTCATCCAAAAGTAAGCGAAGACTCCGAGGTGGACGTGAAAGGATCTCCAATGTGTGCCATTCACCATTGCTGACTTGCTTTCCCGGAATGCTCATATTAATCACAGCGTTGGAGCCCAGACGTGAGGAATAATGCAGGAATCCATCCCGCAGCTAAAAGAGACAAAAACAAATTTAGTTACGTTTAATTAGCTCCCAAATGTGGACTAAAAATTAAGAGAAGTTCAAATAAATTTTGCCAGAGGTAATAAATATGTCTTTTAAAAACCCTGGACATGTAAAAAAAAAATCCGAAAACAAAATTAGGCAAATTAGGCACCTAATTAACTGTGCACGTGTCGTAAATTTACTTTCGCGGAAGCAAAAGAAAGGGTTTAAAAAAGCAAACCTTGGGCGGGATATTTCTCAAAACATAAACGAAAACGTTCTACAAGAAAAAGTGTGTTTAATCCACTGCATTTAGCGAAGACGAGTTGCAAATACAGTAGATGCCACTTATTGTGATCACGTTTATCAAGTGAATATGGACTCTATTAAGCGGAGACTCTAATAACCGAAAATCGGAATTATGCAATAGAATGCTACGATTAATCGGCGCGTGAAATGAACTGACTTGTTTAAACCAAAGAAACAAAGCCTCGTCTACTTCTTGGCACTTTCCCAAACGTTTCCTTTTTCTAGACTCCCTACACGCACTATGGTTTATTTCGTACCGATTTTTCAACAATTTGATATGAGATGATTGAGGAATTCCTAACTTAACGGCCGCTTCCCTTTGTGGCAAGTCTTTAAAACTTAATTTGTTATAAGTTTCCATGAGCCGCAACTTCCCTTTTACATTTAAATCAACTTTTTCTTCTTCGCGTCGCCATGCACCGTACCGGATGAGTAAAGTAATCTTACCTGAACAAGCGTATAATCTGCATTGGAGGCTGCGTAGAGCAAGACTCCATCTTTGGTAACGGTCCTGAAAGCCAACGTCAAGCGGTTGACCAATTGGAGCATGGTATCACGTTTCCAGCGTGGGACGTGACCCAAAGTAGCCATTACTTGTCTCCTCCGATGTTTCTCGGATAATCTCAGCTCCAAGAACGATCCTTCGCTTAACGTCACCGCTTCCAGTGCTGTATGGCAATTGGGCGCCGTAACGCCGCCAGGACACATGCAAGACCAACTGCTCCACCTATCCACGCATTGCGCATCGGGTCCACAGGCGCTATTGCCGATCGTGGTACAAACGTCTTTCCTCCGCGGGCAAGTACTAGAAACGCCTCTCGAACTGAGCGGCGCTGTCAGGTTCAAGCTCCTCCCATTCACCACCACACTTTGCATGCAACCAACGAAATCATCCGCTTGCACCTGGCCAGGACGTTCCTGTATCGGCTCGATGGATGGAATGCCTCCGATGTAGAGAGGCTGCTGGCTGAAGTTCAAGGTACCGGTCGGAGTTGTCCCGGAATAACCCGCCGAACAGGATCGATCTCCGGCTTGACAATCTTGACATGCTTCTCCGGCTTCGGCGCACTGACCGACCGTCAAAGACCCGACTCGTCCGTTACGGGTCGCAGTCAGACGGTACCACTTCCCGTCGGCTACATACTTGTCCACTTCCAAGGACGCAATAGCCGTCTGGGTGCCGCCAAACCGGAATCTGGGCTTGCCGTTGACGAGTTCCATGGCGATAAAATCCGAGCGGCCACCCGTGGACAAGCCGAAGTTGTAAACGAGTAACGCGTCAGGTTGATTGGTGGCGAAGGTTATGGAGATGTCATTCGTAGTGGGTTCTAATGCGGGGAAAGCCAAGTAGGACAAAGGTGCTAAGCCGAAGGCGGAATGGTCGCAGTGCACACCATAAAAGTGATCCGGACACTGACAACGATAGCCGGGTTTGAGGTTCACGCAAGTTCCGCCATGGCGGCAAGGGTTAGGGCGACAAGCGTCCGATGCGACTTCGCATTGCGCGCCACGGTACCCGGGTCGACATAAGCAAAAGTACCCGTTGCCATCAGGCGTAGCTTGGCAAGATCCGCCATTCCTGCAAGGATTCGCCAAACAAGCTGCGGTTTTCTCCCGTTCGCATTGCGGTCCGGCATAGTTGGCGGAGCAGGTACATTCATACTCGGTGGGGGAACCCGGTCGGCGGGTACAAGTACCACCATGTTGGCACGGCGACGGCAAACAAGGGTCCTGCCGTAATTGGCAGCTATCACCGCTAAACCCGCGCGCACACAGGCATTTGAACTGGTGTTTTAGCAATGGGGAGGTGAAGATAAAACTCGGCGAGTCAATACTCTCCATTTGGTCGTCCATGTGCAAAGTTTTGGAACACACACCCTCATGTGCGCAGGGATTGATGTCGCAAGGTGAGAAATTCAGGCTGAAATTTAAAGGCAACGTTCCTGCAGTCAAATCTACCGTATGGCGTTCCAAAGTTTCCAGCAATTCCGATTTGGACCAATAGGTCGACGCTGGATTGCGGCGGGCAGCAACGGTGACGTCAACATGCTTCTTCTCGACATGTATGCTGTACAGCATGAAGGTGGAATCGGGTCCCAGGATTCCACTCACAGTTTCGAGGAAGCGTTTGTAATGCTGCGAGAGGAAAATCAGCCCGGAAGTGTTCCAGAACCGAATGGGAATACTGTGGTCTAAAGTGACGTTATCGAAACTGGCGAATTGAAGCGAAATGACTGAAGTAACGTCGGAATGAGCTCCGTCGTTACCCAAGACTTTGATGGAGTAATTGCCGTTCTGATGCGGGAATTTCGTAGCTTCTAGGTAGCAGGCCGTCCGCAGGCTGAATAAGTGGGCGGGGCCAGACACCAATCGGCATTGGTAATCTCCTGAGCTGTCAGGATCGTTGGGTCGCACGTCAGCTACTTTCCCGCCTGGGAAATGGTCGTTGAGGGTGTAAATTAACGCATGCGCAGTCCGCGGCGTAGAAGGATTGTCGTTCTGGTCGAGTACCCGAATGCGTACCGGCCACTGGGATTTTTGTTTAGGGGTTCCCGAGTCAGAGATTTGGACGAGGAGAAGCAGCTCGGCAGTGGTTTCGCGATCCAAAGGTTTGGTAGTGCGTACCACCCCGGAATGTGCGTCTACCTGGAAGAAGCTCGGGTGATCCCCACCGATTAACTGGAAGGTGAATGGGCCAGCATTGGGAGGTAAATCCGGGTCCGTGGCAGACAAGTTGAGGACAAAGGAATCCGCTGGCGCGTTTTCCGTGACCGTGCCAGTCGGCTCTTGATCTGGGTAGAAGACTGGTCCATTATCGTTGACGTCGGTCAGGCTTATATGCACTTGCGTAATGCCGGTCTGCGACGGAATGCCGTTATCGACGGCTCCGACCGTTAGGTTGTAAGTGGGAAGTGATTCTCGGTCTAATTTGCCAGCCGTTTCAATGGTACCGGAAATGGGGTCTATTCTGAACGCGGAATCGATGTTGCCTGCCAGTAAAGTGTAACTAAACTGGTTATTAGGCGGTCTCACGTCCTTATCCACGGCTAGTACGGTTACGACTTGGGTTCCAGGTTCCACGTCCTCCGAAACGGTAGCCGAGTACAGCGCTTGAACGAAAACAGGTGGATCGTTACCGTCTTGGATAGCGATAATGACCTGGGCTTCGTCTGTATCGTTGCCTCGTATACTGCCACTGTTCTTAGCCCAGACCGTTAAAACAGCTCTGGATTGCGACTCTCGGTCTAAGGAACGAGCGACGGTGATTAACCCCGTTTCCGGCTGGACGGCAAATCCGCGGTCGTTGGAAGATCCCACGAACAAGTAATAGACTTGTCCGTCTTCTCCTCCGTCACGGTCTGTGGCTGAGATGTACCCCACTGAGGAGCCAACGGGAGCGGATTCCGAGACGGTAAATTGGAAGACGGGTTGGCCGAAATGAGGGAAGTATTCGTTACGGCCGGTCACGTGGATGAGTAGCTGAGCGGTGATGGACAAAGGCGAATCTGGGTTGACAGCCAGAACATCCAAAACGTACTCTTTCTCTTGTTCGTAGTCAAACACGGCTTTCGTCCGCACTATACCCGTGTCCGGGCCTAAACTAAAGACGTCTTTACCCGAGCCGCCTACAATGGAGTATTGAATGACGGCGTTTTTAGGAGAGTCGGCGTCTGTCGCGTGTAACTCGATCACGAACGTGTTTACCGGGGAGTTTTCTGCCACTTCCGCTTCATAAATCCTAATAACAATGATTGGCATAAGTAAGAGTACACTATGATAACTATATAACTTATAAATGTTCACTACAAAAACTCGACCTTCCAAGTAGAAAGTGACATGTAAAATCTTTAAATTTCAAGTTTTAAAAAGGTTTACGATATTTAACAACTCATTATTTAAAGATCACTTTATTAAGCTTGTAACTCAACCGAAGAACCAACATCAAACAATTTAGCTTCAAACCAATTGAATCGACAGCTACCGCGAATTACTTGTAATCGTTAATAATGCAAACTAATCGATTTTATATGCTAAGCTTTTCAAACAAGTACGAAAGGGACGATATCGAAAATAACGCAAGCAGTTTTTGTCATCATTAATTAAAGTGAAATTAATCGATACCAAAACTCCAACAAACTAATAAAAATTAGAGAAATACATGAGAGAAAGCAGAAAAATAACTTTAGAAACTACGAAGAAACTTTTACTGGTACACAATTATTAAATTCTGTAGCAAATAACTATAACAGACGCAATAAACAGCCAAAAAACAATACGACTAAAAAATTAAACTCCATTTGATTCACACTAAACTTCATAATTTCTTATAATTAAGTTCTTTTTTCCTTACAACTTGCTACTTTATTGGGCTAATTCTTTGTTAAAAAATAAACTAATTCTTATTGAAGATGACATAAAGGTCTTAAATGTAAAAATAAACTACTTTTCCTCGTGCCAGTTTACCTTGAAGGCTTGAACAATAAGTGATCTTGGCAAATCCCTCGATAAACGAACAAATCAAAAATAGCAATACAAAATAATGGAAATCCAAAAAGGCGGTACATACTTTTGACTGAAGCGTGGTGGATTATCATTCACGTCGACCAACAAAACGGTTAGCGTGGCTGCAGCAGTTTGGGGATCGAATCCCAGATCGACAGCTGTGATATTGAGCACAAATTTAGGCGTGGTATCATAATCCAATCCTTGGCGTACGCTAACAACTCCGGAGGCCGCATCAATGTCAAACTTGCCTTCATCGTTTCCAGCCGCTATAGAGTACCGCAATTGTCCATTGGGTCCAGAATCCGCGTCAGTCGCGGTAACCGTAACGACGGTCGCGCCCGGAGGTTCACTTTCGGGCACAATTACTTGGTAAGACAAGGCCGTAAATACCGGCGCGTGTCGATTCTCGCCCGTCACAATTAACCGTACTTGTGTATCGTCATTGCGTGGGGGTACCCCCATGTCGGCGGCGCGTACCAGCAATACCAATTCCAAGTCTTTCCGTCCTACCAACGGCCCATTGACGCTTACCCATCCCGTTTCGCGATCCAAATGGAAAAAGTCGCTGCCGTTACCTCCCAGCTTCCGGTACTCGATTTGGGCGTTGAGTCCAAAGTCCTGTGCATCTACCGCGCGCAGATGGAGTACTTTTTGACCCAGTGTCGCTGTTTCTGGTACCGGCGACCAGTACGACGCTTGTTCAAACTTCGGAGCGTGGTTATTTGCATTGACTACCAATATTGTCAGCATACATTCGGAGGATAACGGCGGTTTACCTTGGTCGCTGGCGATGACTGCCAGTAAATACGCGTTTTCCGGTGAAGTGGGCCTACCTGGTGACGTAGCCTTGTACCGGACGCTAGTTTTGGAGAAAATATCCCCGCTAGCAGGGTCGACTGAGAACCAATCCGATGGTTGTTTCAACGAGTATCCAACTACGGAATTCTGACCAGGTTTGTCTTTATCGATGGCCGATACGCGGCCCACAAAAGCCACGCCTCCTTGGGCGGCTTGCGATTCGGGAAAACTGAAAGAATATGCGTTTTGCTCAAATTCTGGCGCGTTGTCGTTAGTATCTTGGACAGTGATAGTCAACGGAGTCTCGGCTCGCCACGACCCGTCTACGGCCGATACTTTGAGCAAGTACTCTTCTCTGGCTTCCCGGTCCAGCACTCCCGCTACCGTCACGTTCCCGCTGACTGGGTCGATATGGAATTTGCCTTGCGGGTTTTCAGTTAATGAATACGTCGCATTGGCGTTGGCGGCCAAATCGCGGTCGGACGATGTCACCTGGATTACGAAGGTACCTATGGGCGCGTTTTCCGTGACATTCACCGAGAAGAGGCGGGTAAAGCGTGGCGGGTTGTCGTTCTTGTCAGCTACAGTGATTAACACAGTGGCGGTACCCGTCCGAGCTGGTGATCCAGCATCGACTGCCTCTACCGTCAGGGCGTAAAACCCTATATCTTCGCGATCTAACTTGGACGACGCGATAAGCTTTCCCGTTCGGGGTTCGAGCGTAAACGGAACTGAAGCGGAAGTATCGCTTTTGAGCTGGTACATGACTTGCGCATTCCGACCCGCGTCGGCATCAGTCGCATGGACCGTGAGGACCAACTGGGGCGGGAACTGCTCTTCCAGGATGGACGCATTGTAGATCACTTGGTCAAAAATCGGGGCGTTGTCATTGGCGTCCGTTACGTTGATGGATAACTTCAACGCCGAACTCAACGCCGGCGAATCCGCGTCCGTTGCAGCGATCCAGAGCTCGTACTGCCGCGTCGTCTCAAAGTCTAGTGGCTTCACTACGGACACCTGCCCAGTACGGTTATTGACATCAAAAACATGTCCGACGTTCCCGCCTGCTATCGAGTAGGATAACTGCGCTTTGGCACCGCTTTTTGGTGACGTTGCGGTTACTTTCGTCAGCACCCTCAATTCCGTATCTTCCGCCAGGGTGAACGTCGCTTCTTCGGCACTGACACCCGGGAAAAGTGCTGCTGGCTGCAACCGCACTTCCAAATTGGCCGAAGTGGACAACGCTGGTACTCCACTGTCGGTCGCCCGGATTTCCACCCTGAAAATGGCGGATCCGCCGTTGCTGTTGCCACTCAAACCTGCAAAAGTCTTGAGTACCCCCGTGTCGCGCTGAATAACAAACTTGTCCGCGTCGGGCCCGCTTAACTGGTACACGATCTTCCCGTTGACGCCAAGATCGGGATCATCTGCCGAGGCGCCGAAGACGAAGTGTCCGGGTGCCGCTGCGTCCGGCACAATAGCGTGGTACAGGTTCTGGGTGAATTTCGGACGATTGTCGTTCACATCAGCGACCGTGATGGTCACGTTCACGTGAGCTGAACGAGGATGTGTGGGACTGGAATCCACCGCCGTCACTTGCAGACGATACTGAGTTACCTTCTCATGGTCCAAGCTGGTAGCAGTGCTAATTACCCCCGTGGCTGGGTCCATGATGAAATCTTTGGCATTTCCGCCGCTTAAAGAGTACCTGAGATTCAAAAGAACGTTCAAAGCATGCGTTTAATTAAGTCGCTTTAAGGGAGGAGAACAAGAGATTGTGCCGACGACAAAACGGAAGAAAGGAAAGGGAGAACAAAAATAAGTCAACCCCGCTTTTGTACCTGATTACTGCATTGATGCCTTCATCTTGATCGGAAGCAGACACGCTCAGCACAGACGTTCCTGGAGCCGCGTCTTCAGGAATACTACCCACGTAATTGGTATGGGCAAACACTGGCGTTTCATCATTGACGTCCGCCACATGGACAACCACTGTGCCCGAGCCGGTCAGACTTGGAATTCCTGCATGTTAAAGAAGAATACCAGATTGTAATTTAGGAAACATCGCAATCCAACATCGTTTTAAATGAAGGACAATAAAAATATTTAAAAAAAGAAAAGAAAAACTCCCTTGGTGCACAGTTCCCTTTCATTTATTTTTGTTGTTGCTTCTTCGACTTCATTCTTGGTATAAAGCCTTCTCAACATCTTCTCTATCTCTATTTCCATCTCTTTTTCTTTATGCTACTCAAGAATTCCGCTACGGCTATAACTTTGCGGTCATGGAAGAAGGGGGATGGGGAGGGGGGCCTTACGTGGAAGGGGGCCGAGGAAAAAGGGAAATAAAAGAAGACAGGCTCATAAATTATGTGGGCTCGTCGTAAAAATAGGTAACCTTTAAAACCATTTTCACCCCATTGCCCCTATCCCTTCCCACTTTCTTTTTTTCTTCGGCCTTTATTTTTTTTTATCGGGACGGTGGCTTTTCCTTTTGGCGAATATGCAAAAGCGCTTTTCTGGTACAATCCCAAACGGCGCACAGCAAGGCAAGTACCATATTTCTGTCTCAGATGGCTGTCTTCGCCCCGGCGTTCCCCGCCCAATCAAGTACGCCTATTCGTGCCCACGGTGGGTGTTCACAACTTTTTTACCCAAACGGAGCCCCATAAGGAAGGCGGAGTTGTTGTTTTTCAACTCCTGGTCCATAACGAGGCTATTAAACCGGCCTATAAAACCTCCCTTTTGCCTTTTTGCCAAAAACTTTTTTGTATACCTAAGCCCATTTCCATGCGCTCTTTTCCCTCCTTGCAAAGGCAAACAAGCCCTAACAACTGACAAAAGGGGCAAATTGGTGTGTGTCTTGACCTGTTAGCTGTTTAAAAGCGAACAACTTAGCCATAGAGAGGAAATTTGACTGACCCTAGAACGTCATTGGATGGCACAATAACTCACTTAAGTAATCTCAATATCCACATTGAAACAAGTAATAATAAAGAACAAAAAGGAAAAAGTTCTTTTGGAAAGAGACTGTGACCCGGAACTTATCAAAACCCTTGGCAAGATGACAAAGTCAATCATTGTTGGTCCTCAAGTGTTCACATGGTCACAGATAACCTTTTCGATTTGTTCTTTTGTGTATGGAAATATACAAGAAAATAATAATATCTGAGCAACAGCGAAAGGCTTGTTAACGAATTCGTAGCCCCCTTCTCCCCCAAGAAACACATAGAAAGATTTTACTTATGCACGGATAAGTATAAACGTACGCAAGAAACGACTGAAACTGTCGCTAGGAGTATGACAGGTTAACAGTTTCGGTTTTTGACGTAAAACGGCTTTTGGGTATCTTAGCGTGTTTTTAGAGTAAGCTTCAGAAATGCGATTTAATTCTCCCATATTTTTAAAAAGTCGAAGTTTATAAAGCACGCACTGTACGTACGACGGGCGAAACTGTGATGATTGGGAAGTTGCCGAGGTATAGGTACCATTAATGCAAATAGCGAGTACTTCAGCAAGTAAAGGCAAAGGGAAAAGAGATTCTATTTGATTGATAGTCATGCTACCTATCGAAAATCTAAGCTTCGGCTTCTATACACAAAAAGTAAAATGTTTAACTACTCATAGGAAGCTATCATAATCACAACGTTCGATTTACGAGGAAATTTGGGAAGAACTTTACGAGAAATATAATATTTCAAGTTTCTCTTCGCTTCTGGTAGTCATATTACAACATACTTTGAAGTGACTTCCGCAAATTTAGCCTTCATTGTTTCAAAAAGACGTAACCAATTCACTACATTTGAAGTATTCAAAAAGTTCTAATAGTTACTCCGCGAACTGCGACAATTTTCATGATTTTGGTGCCGTGAACGTGAACTTTTGCTGCCGTTATGAACTGCAAACTTGCAAGGATGGCAACGAGGCACCGTTAAAACTAACAATATTGCTATTTTTCGCAAAACCAATGAATTCCCTATAGTCTGCACACAATCCCAAGCATCGTGAGAGCCTAGAGCCTTTAATATATGGACAAAACCAGCCACAACTGACAGTAGAAACATGACAGGTTGACAGCGTCCTCTACCCGGGTTGTCACGCATACTTAAAAGCAAAATGTCCCATTCTCTTTTCTTACCTGTATCTATGGCGATGATGGTGAGCGCATACGTCGATTCGAATTCCCTATCAAGAGGTCGTAGTACAACAATCTCTCCGGTGGTGGCGTTAACTCTGAAAAACCCTTGCTTCTCAGCCTCTTCTTTGAGTAGATAGCGAATCTGGTTATGGGGTGGTGCATCCGCATCAAAGGCCGTTACTGTCAAGACGCTGCTGGGGACGATGTTGTTTTCCATCACATATGCCTCATAGGGCGAATCCAGGAATGTGGGCGCGTTGTCATTCACGTCCGTAACGCTGATGCGCACCGTGGCTGCATCGTAACGCACTTGTGCGCCAGAATCCTCCGCCTGGACCGTGAGAACGTACTGGGCTTGGCGCTCAAAGTTCAACTGCTTGGACACACGCAAAATGCCCGTGTCTTCCCCCACGGACCAATCCCGATTGGGATCCCCGGCGACGATGGAATACCTCAATCTCCCGTTCAAGCTTTCGTCGAGATCCGTAGCGGTCACTTGCAACACCGACAAGCCTAACGACGCATTCTCGGCTACCGTGGCGGCATAGATTTTGGGTTCAAAGACGGGACTGTTATCGTTTTCATCCAGGACCGTGATGGTGATCTCCTGGGTAGTAGACTTGGAAGGCGCGCCGCGGTCATGCGCAGTCACAGTTAACGTATAATTGGATCTCAATTCGCGATCAAGTGGTGCGGCAACGCGTAAAAGTCCATCCACGGGGCCTACGGAAAACCGCGAGTCCGAGGTACGACCTAAAGCGTACTCGATGTACGAATTGCGGCCTTCATCTCGGTCAACCGCTTTCACGGCCATCACGACTGTATTAACCGGCGTATTTTCCAAAACGCTTGTTTCGGGGGGACTCACAAATTCCGGGGCCATGTCATTCACGTCTTTCAGTATAATCGTTACCTGTTCAAAAAATAAATAAAATAAGGACACAAATAAGAACAGAACAGGAAAGGCGAACCCATACGTAGGGGAGATTAGGAAAAGAATTGACATCTTGCTATATAGAGTTATGGATATCACGGTGGACCACCAAAAAACCGGTCACTAAAAAATGTGGATCATGGACAAAAAAAGGAACAAAGAAAAAGGAAAAGGACCCGAAACGCGAACGCAAACCTCGAGTCCCCATTAATATTACAATGCTACTTAATTTTCAAAAAAATTCCAAACCCGTACCGCCTGACAAGGCACAAAAAGGCCAGAGTTTATAATAAAAAAAGGAGACAAAATTAATAAAAAAAACGGCATCCTTTAAAGCTTGTAATGTGGAAAACATGGCTCAAGCAAGGTTCCTTCGCTTAAGGGACTTTACCTGCCATTATGACTAATGAAACTGAATCCAACGACAAGCTCGGCAAACCGGTATAGCTATAAAAAGTTGACATAAAAATCACAAGCCCCCCCCCCCACCAAAAAAATTATAATAATACGAGACTGACAGCAAATGGGGCTGGATATGTGTCATTGCATATGCCCACCACCCCACTCCCACCTCCCCCTCTTAAAAAAATATTTTTCTTTTACCCTCCCCCTCAAGCGAGTTGAACCATAAAAAGTGTTGTATAGAAAAACAAAAGGCGGGACTTTTTGACGTCGAGTGTTCTCTGAGTGAAATTCTTGTCCCTCAAAAGACGATGAAATTGATTGACACGTACCTGGACAGTGGAGGAGAGTCGAGTGGTTGGGGGCGTGGCTATGTCTGTGGCCATCACCACCAAATTGTATAACGATTGCTCTTCTCGGTCTAATGCTTGCCGCGTAAACAGCGTGCCGTTTCCCGTAATGCCGAACTGCTCTTTTTCATCGCCGCCACTAATGCTGTATGTCAATCTTCCGTTCTCGCCTGTTCCAAATGAGAGAGAGAGAAAACAGAAATAAAAACAAAGAAAATAAAAAATACAAATTCAGAGCAACATGGCTTCATTTCCCATTCGAAACAAACCATTACCGTCCTGTTTTTTTAATCTTTTTTTGCAATTAGCTTCCCTTCCTAATCAACGAAAAAGACCATACAATAAAAGATATAGAGAGCACTACAAAAGGAATAAAAACGGTTAAAATGCCGCTAAAGCAAGAAGTTAGGTAACAGAACAATGCACTGTATGTAAGCTACGGGCTAAAATGGATTGTGTGTGTGAGTGTGTGTTTGGGTTTTTTTCCCGTCCAAGTCACGTTCTGGGTTGACATCTCCGTTTTGTGTTATCGACAGGATCGTTTCTTTTATGATATTCAACCATTTCTTTAGGAAAAACGGTTAATCCGGCCGCTTTCACTGTACCTTTTTTTGGACCTTTGAGACATCGTTAACTACTAGAAATACATACAAGATACTTTCGGTTTGATAGTTCGAAAGCAGCCGGTAATCGAAGACAAGTTTCTGACATTCTTGGTGATAAAAAGAACTAAAAAGGACCCGAAATTTTTTTTCAGAAAAAAACACGCAACTACTTTAGCTATGCACTGGTATTTAGCATGTGGGGAAATAAGAGGCATATGAGGTTTTGCATGGGAAACCGTGAAATGTTATGATAAACTCTTTTACAGTAAAGTAAGACATGCTAAGTTTTAAGTGCAGTAAACATATTTTTCTTCTCCGATTAATGATTAATAAGCCATATTCAGATTAATAGCGCGTTCCACTGGCTACACTGGTGCATTATTTTTGGCACTCAAGTGTTTCAAATATGTATATCTTTACACACAGCGAATGTGTAACTTTGCACCAGTGCGGCCACTGAAATGCACTATAATACGTAAACAACCGAAATTCATTTGCAGTTACACAAAGTAAGCTATTTTAAAACAAATTCCTTTGCTAGTGCTCTTTCTAATTGTCTAAAACCTATAATTTGTGTAAAATCTAAATTCCTTTGCTAATGAATAAAGAAAATTTATGGCAGAAAATGCTTAAACAAAAAAAAATATTCTCGAGAAATCGTGTTCCGAATTTGCCGACTTAGCATGCTGAACAGCCTATCCCGAGCTAAGGTGTATCACAAGCTTAGTAAATTCTTTCAAAAGTAAATGTTTTGTCTAAACTTCAGTCGTCCAACTACATCCCTTGCAAAAATATACAAATTTGATTAACTCTTCTATATTTTAATTTTAAGTTAGTGTGCTGTGTTGCAAACTTTTCATATTCCGCTGCCTCCATTAGCACTTCTAATTTGATCCATTTTTTGTTATATTCGGCTGAAGAGATTGATTTCGACAAGCAAAATAGATGTATACAAACTTGCTAGCCAAATGGAGTAATGCAAAGGACATCCATAACGCTAGATAAGCTTTTGTTAAACACGAGTAAATCACATACTAACGAAGAAATAATGGCGAACATAGTAAACAATAACAAACAAGAGAATAGAACTTACCGGAATCTTGATCTGTGGCGAAGACCGTCAAAATGGAGGTACCAATGGTTACATTTTCATACAGTTCTTCCGAGTAGCTCATGGGATCAAATAAAGGGGCGTTATCATTGAGATCCTGTACGTTGAAGTAGACCGTCACCGTGGAAGACAAACTCGGTCGACCAGCATCTTGGGCTTGGACCACAAACATATAATGCTGCACCTGATATAATAAAATATACATTATTAACACCTCTTCTTTTTGGTAATCTTGTAACTTGACGTTTAAAACAAAAAAGAGGGGAGAAAAGAAAAGGAGCCATTTTTGCCTTGGCCAGTTTTTTTCCCACTTTTCTTTTTTTTAAGAAAGAAAAAAAACTTAGAAGGGCTGTAAAAATAACGTGGCAGGAAGCCCCCCTGCTGTCCCAGGTACCAGTCGCCTGCGTCTTTTGGCTGGGAGTAACATTTCACCAACCCCAGCACATACACACAGTTAAAAAATAGGGAAAAAAACGACAAGGTGGGCTGGTTTACCTTTGGCTGTTCGTATATCTACCTAAGAGAGCCAAGAGAGCTAAGAGAAGAGGAGAGAAGGGAGAGAGAAAAAGGACCTTGGGTTGGGCCTTTTTTCCCTCTTCTCTTAGCTTCACTCGCTCCTTCTTTTTCCCTTCTTCCGCCTTGGCTATTTTTTTCTTTGGTTGTTGCTTCTCGTCTCCCCCCCCCCCCTTGCCCTTCCCTCCGCGACTTGTCCCGACGTGAATAGGCCTATCCATCACTCGGGATGCGGTGTGCCCGCCGCGCTGCGCCGTGCCGCGCCGCAAGGCCGCTCAGCAGCGCAGCGCAGCACAACGCAGCGCGCCCAAAATGTCTGACACTCGGCATCCACCTGAGCATAGCAGCAACCTTGCGCGTTTTCGCCTGCTTTTTCTTTTGCAACAAGTCCCAAATAAAATAAAATAAAAATAAAGGCCCCAGCCAAAAAAACTTAAGCCAACCCCTTCGCGCACAGCGGGATGCCTCCGACACTCATTTTTTTTTGTGTGTGCCATAGTTCTTAAAACGAGGCTGGAGGGCACCATTGGCAATGCCAAGCCAACCAGCCACCGCCAAGCCAGCACCCTTTTTTACCCAATTATACCATTCCCAAGACAAAACTTTTTCAGGTGTTATTACCTGTTCGTAATCAAGGCGCGAAGTTAACGTGAAGACGCCTGATTGCGGATTCAATGAAAACACATCGTTGCCCCAGTCGGACAGTACGGTGTACGATACTTGGGCATTCACGCCTTCATCCGGATCCTCCGCCGAAACCGCTCCCACCCAGGCACCTCTGCCGGCATCTTCGGGGATGTCAAACGAGTAGGCGGGGCTAGGAAAGACGGGTGCGTTATCGTTCGTGTCGAGTACGTTGAGGGGCAGTGTGGTATCGGCATGCTGCTCTCCGTCCGAAGCGCGTAATCTTAGTTTGTATTGACTCCGGACTTCCCGGTCTAAAGGCAGGCGCAGGCGCAGGAAGCCGGTACTCGCTTCGAGACTAAACTCATTGGCTTCGTCCCCGCCCACTAGCTCGTAGGTAACCACGCCTAGTGCGTCGGCATCACTCGCACTCACTGACGTCACCACTTGGCCCACACCCAACTCCTCCGAGACGGTAACCACGCCTTCCGGCTCAGCCCATACCGGCGGGCTGTCATTCTTGTCTAATACTTTGACCAATACCTATTGGAAAACAAAAAATACCATTAAAAATACGATAAAAAGTCGCAAATTAAATGACAGTGATCAATGAGTTCATTTACAAGTAACTCAAATAATTAATTAAAGTCTCCAGTTTAGCAAGCGAGGTATCAATTTTCCTTGTTGTATCCTTGCCAGCACTCATGAAACTTACGAGACGTAGCACAAGTTTTGGCTTCACTTTAATGAAGAAAAGTCAATCAACCCCCTTGGGTTACAGGTTCTCCTCCCTCTGTAGCTCCCTTTTCGGTTTCATTTCAACCCCCTCCTCTTCAAAAGTGCTGATTAACTCCTAAAAGAAGAGGAGGCTCAAAAAAAGTTTTATAGAAGAAGAAAAGAGGGGGTCAATACAGGTATATAAACTTATATTCCTTCTCTTGTCTTTCAGGTCCTTTTTGGGTACTGATTCTGAAAGGAAAGGAAACGAAACTGAACGAAGGAATAACCCCCATCGCCTTGATGATGATGATGATGATGGGTGCCAAAACTTACCCACCCTATTTCCAACCCCCTAACTAACTTCCTAACGAAAAATCGTAAGTTCGGGTTCAGCCGTAACCGATTTTTCGTCTTTACCTGCCTTAGAAAGCCTTACAGAATATACAGTACAGCCACGTTCCTTATGGAGAGTACAGAGTGGTAGAGAGTGCATATAGTCTGCCAGCATTCCGGACAAGAAAGGTAAAAGGTGAACCCCGAAAAGAGGCGCAGGAGGCACAGAAAACCCCCTGCCGCCAAGGCTGGACACATTTCTGGCAACAAACAACAAGAATGAAGGGATTCTAGCAACTTCAGCTTCAGTGGCAACAATACCCTTTTCCCTTCTCCCATCCCTCTCTGTCCGTCTGTCTGTCTTGCCTGTACAGTACCTTACAAGCCAGCAGGAGCAAGTTTTGGGTAAACCGCCAAGTGTATGTATGTGCTTGTATCTGCGTTGCTGCAGGGCCAAATAACAACCCCTTGTGTTAATTCCTTCCACACTACATACATCTACATACCTGTTAGCAACACACGATATTGGGGCGCGCGAGATGAGATGCATGCGATAAAGACCCCTTTCCGTGAAGGCACTACTAGCCGCTAGAGGTTAGAAAGTACTCGCTAGTTGTAACTTCACTTGCTAAACTACTGATAAACTGGCTCTTTTATTCCAACTATTTCGACACTGACAAAGAAGTTGATATCCAACTGACCATCTTCCTGCCACATTCTGCACATAGAAAGCAAGTCCAATAAGTATTGGCACGTGGAATGCCCTTTAGAATGCCCTCCTATTGAAAAACCTCAAAACGCAAAAACGCAGAGGAATATAACACTTT
This sequence comes from Lepidurus arcticus, assembly GCA_003724045.1. Taxonomy (NCBI): domain Eukaryota; kingdom Metazoa; phylum Arthropoda; class Branchiopoda; order Notostraca; family Triopsidae; genus Lepidurus; species Lepidurus arcticus. Next base: position 28,425 of record RJJA01000424.1, on the reverse strand, counting down.
TTCGGGTGCCCGAAATTATAGCTTTCAAGGACACATAGCTAAGAAAAACGTCAAAAAAGTAAACTAAAAATCCCCACCTATCACCAGCCCAAAACCATCAATTTATGGTTATTCACGGTAAATACTCAATAACTCCTACTGCCTGAATCTGCAATTTACATTTGTTGGGGAAAAGCCAAACATAAAAATGTAAACCATAAATTAAAAAAAACACGCGATGAAATCACCTAATCCTTCATTGTATGACAAAAACCAAGCTTTTCAACTTTTTTTTGGTTCAAAAAGGGTAAACGCCGGACTGCCTTTTCCATCCATAAGGTAAATCCTCGTATTTTTTTTTCTTCTTCTTTTTTTGTTCTCCGTTAAATTGCTTAACATGCGTCAGTTCAGGTATGGAAGATTTGCCTTTCCACCATTTTCTATAGCGACGGTATGAGGTAAGAATGACATAAAAAAGGGGGAGGGGGAGTTGGCAAGTGGGAAAAAAGTCGACGCCTAATGAGCAATTAGCATCGAATTCAAAAGTCGAAGAAAAGGGACGCCTTCCTCAATTGTTGCATTCCAATGCGCATTTAGGACGTTGCCCTCCCCGACTTTTCGGTCTATTCTTCTGGAAGCTTTTCGGGGCTTCGTTTCAAATGCTTTTCATTTCCCTTGGCCTATTCTAAGAAGGCCATCACCGAAAAACGAACAGCTATGCTACAGACATCCCTAGACGGCGACCATAACAATGAAAAGGCTTGGCTGCTTCCTTTGTTGTGTCCCTCCGAAGGGAAAAAAATGTCCTTACCTCCCTCCGAGACTATCAATGACAAAAACCTCCGTTTTTAGTTCATCTTCCTTTTCCCATCTCCTCTTGCCCCCGCAATAAAAGAAATAAACCTGATAGAACTGTCCTGTCCCAACACCATGAATTAATGTCTGTCCAACACGCTGAATAAGTGTAGCAAGTATAAACGGAATAAATCGAATAAATCATGCAACAATATTCCTTTTAAATATTGCTTTCAAAAAGGTCTCAAATTGTACTCAAATAGATCCTGTTGGCTTACCTTGGCGAGAGATGTCTGTGGAGTGGGCGTACCCAGAGTTACAGCCACCACCGTGAGCGCGTATTCCTCCACGCCCACTTCGCGATCCAAACTGGCCGCCGTGCTCAGCAGACCTGTTTTGGGGTCCAAATCGAAGGCCAAGGGCAGGATCGATGGCCAACTGCCTTGGCTGGCAGAGATGTTGACCACGTAATACTCAATCTCTGCCAGAGGGTGCACGATCGATTTGGCACTGACACTAATTACCGATGTGCCAATCGGCTCGTTCTCGGCTACCGAACTAGCATACACGGGTTTGCTAAAGGCGGGACCCGAGCTGGACTGCGTTGAACTGTTGCCATGGCTGATGGTGGTGTCATCCATGAGGCCAGCAGCACCGACACCCAAGACGGTCAGCGTCGTCTCAGTGGACTTGCGTTGCGCATGGACGGCTTCGTCGGTCGCGCGGACAGTGAGGCGGTACTGCGTTTCGGGGCTGGATACCGCCTTGCGGAGGGTTAACCAGCCGGAAGTGCGGTCCAGAGAGAACAATTCAATATCTCCAGCTACTAACTCGTAAGTAACCAAGCCGTTCGTATTGGCGTCGGCGTCCATGGCGGAGACTTTGAGGATGGAGTAGCCTTTGCCGGCATTGGGAGGTAGAAGCCCGGCGTTGACGGAGGCAAACACGGGCGCGTTGTCGTTCACGTCTTCTACGATGACGGTTACTAGCTTTTCGGCGGAAAGTCGGGCGCTCGGGGGGATTGCTTGATCTGTAGCGATGACGGTCAGCTTGAAGGTATCGGCGAATTCGCGGTCAATGGCCCTTGTCACATAAACGACCCCCGTTTCGGGGCGCACTGCGAAATGGGGCCCGTCCTGGGGTTCCAATTGCACCAGGGAGTAGCGTAATTGTCCGTTGGGTCCTGCATCCGGGTCTTCGGCAGTGACAGTGACAATGGGAGTGAGGAGTGGAATGCCTTCTTGGATTTGCCGTACCAGCGCAGTGGCGGGGAAATGAGGCGCATTGTCGTTAGCGTCGAGGACCCGGATGACTAAAGGCCACACGGCAGATAACCTCGGGTTACCGCCATCGGTGGCTGTAATGTTGAGTCGGTAATTGTGGGTCGTTTCGTAGTCCAAGGGTTTCTCCAAGTACATTTTCCCGGTGGACGGATCCATCCGGAAGGCATCATGCACGTTACCTGCCCCGATAAAGTATGTCACTTCGCTATGCGCGCCCAAATCTGCGTCTTGGGCGGCAAAGGTGACCAGCTCGGCGCCTACGGCGGTAGTTTCCGGTAAGGCCAAGCTGGTAGGATTTTGGGGTGCAAATTCCGGTGCATTGTCATTCTCGTCCAGGACGTCTATGGTCAAATTGGCTGACGCATTCATTGCACGGGGAATCCCGGCATCCGTGGCGGAGATGGTTAACACGTACCGGAGAACCGTTTCCCGGTCCAGCGGTTTGGCCAGCCACACTTGTCCAGTACTTTCGTCAATGCGAAACTGTCCTTGCGCATTCCCAGCGACGATCGAGTAGCCTAATTGCCCATTGGGTCCATCGTCTTGATCAGTGGCTGCCACCCGGAAGATTTGGGTTTCCAGTGCCGCTCCTTCGGAGATACTGGCTTTGTACGGTAGTCGAATGAACACGGGAGGGTTATCATTCACGTCAGTAACAGTTATTACAAGCCGTGCTCGATCGCGCAAGCGCTGCACACCATTATCTGTAACGATGGCTTCCAACACAAGTTGATCGCGCCCGGCTGTTTGGAGCAGTTTCTCGCGATCAAAAGGTCTCAAGCTTTTCAGGAAACCTGTTTTGGGGTCCAGCTGGAAAGCCTCGCTGGAGGGAGAGGGTACAAGGGCAAAGGTGAGCTCTGCGTTGCGCCCAGCATCTGCATCCTCGGCACTGACTTTTCCAATGTACGTTTCAGCTACAGCATTCTCCGGCACCGCAAAATTAAACGTATCGTTCACAAACTTGGGTGCGTTATCGTTCTCGTCAATGACGTGGATCGTCAAGCTGACTGATGCGGATCGTGGTGGGCTGCCGTTATCGATGGCTTGAACCGTCAACGCATAGTAATCGAGTACTTCTCGATCTAAAGGAGACTTTACGTACAAGGATCCATCTGGGAAGATTCCAAAGTGATCATTGTCGTTGCCCTCAGTGGAGATGGAGTAGACGAGTCGACCGTTGGGACCCAAGTCTGCATCCCGGGCGGTGAGGGAGTAGAATCGTTCGTTGACGGGCACCGATTCGGGGAGAGACGTCTCGTAAGAAGCGTACTCGAAAATCGGGGTATGGTCGTTGACATCGTCGACGTAGACGGTGAGGGTCTGCCTGGATGTTAGGGGCGGACTACCAGAGTCGGTTGCGGTGATTTCGAGGGTGTAGCGACGCTGGGTCAAGGCGCTCGAAGGAATGGGGGCGTTGGAAGCGCGTAAAGATGGACGTAAGGGCCGGGCCAGGGATATCATTCCACTGGTGGGAGCGATGGTGAAAAACTCTTGTGGATTCAAGGTCAGCGCGTACGTAATTAGCGAATTGTTGCCCGCATCCACATCATCAGCCGCGGCGAGATAAATAGGATGACCGGGAGGCATGTTTTCAGCCACGTGGGTCTTGACTCGCGGTGCGAGAAACCGGGGAGGGTTGTCGTTGACATCCGTGAGGGAAACGTTAGCAAACACAAAGGCATAGGACGCCTGTGTTCGTGCGACGATTTTCAGCGTGTATTGCGCTTGAACTTCGCGGTCGACGCGTTTTGCAGTGGTCATCCAGCCGGTGGACTCTTGAATTGCAAACACGCGAGCGGAATCCCCGTCCACGATCGAAAATTTGACGTCTTGCGGACTGGCATTATTGTTGCCACTCGCGAGTTGAATGCGACCTACCTGGCGACCAATAGAAGGCTCTTTCTTGCCCGGATCTTCTGCGATGGCGAAAGCGTAGCCTTCTGGGTGGGTGAATGCCAGAACTGGGCTGTGTGTTGCAGATTTATCGCCCGGCTTGACCCAAATTTCAACTAAAGCGTCTTCCACTGCTTTACGGTCCCCTTTATCCTTGGCTGCCACTCGTAACTTGAAATGCTGCTGCTGTTGGTGCTGGGGTAAGGCATGGCTCAGCTGAAGCACGCCCGTGTCCTCGTCCACTGTGAAATACTGCGCATAATCACCTCCGGCAGTGACCAAAGTATACGTAATTTCTGCATTATCACCTTCATCTTCATCTGTCGCAGTAAGGGTTAGCAGCGACTGGCCGAAAGGCATGTTTTGGCTCAGCGTTAGGACGTAGTGTTGCGGGTAGAACTCGGGCGAATTGTCGTTGGCGTCCAGGACACGTAGAGCAATGGTAGCCGTGGCCGACAGGGGAGGATTGCCTTGATCTTTGGCGATCACTTTAATGTCGTAATGCGGCATGGCCTCGCGGTCTAGTTTAGTCCGAGTGGCCACTTGTCCCGTGCTCGGATCCATGCCAAAGATGCCCGGGTACCGCGCATCCACTTCGGGATCAAACGCGTACGTGACGGAGCCGTTGGTGCCTTGGTCATGATCCACTGCCGATAGCAGCGCCACTACGGTGTTGGGAGGGGTGTTTTCGGATAGGCTCACGTTTAGGAAAGACTCGAGGAACCGGGGCGCTTCGTCGTTCTCGTCTAGCAAGGTGACTTTGACGTGTGTAAAAGCCCAGCGGGGGTTTGGGCCGCCATCGCGGGCCGAGATACGTAATTCAATACTGTCTTGCGTTTCCCGATCCAATAATCGTTGGGTGGTGAGCAAACCTGTCACTGAATCTAAGGCGAACCACTGATGTGTGTTCCCTGCCGCGATGGCGTAATGGATATTGGAGTTGATCCCCGTATCCGCGTCCGTGGCGGTAATGCTGGCTACGTAGGAGCCGATGGGGACGAGCTCACTCAACACGGCCGAGTATTCGCTTTTCTCAAACACAGGTTCATGGTCATTAACATCGTTGACGTGGATGATCAAGAACGATAAGGCCGAGCGGGGCGGGCTGCCGTTATCGGTCGCTAAGATGCTCAGATTATATTTGGAGAGCTTTTCGCGATCCAAGACTCCGTTCACGCGAACAATATGGAAAGAGGGCGTTTCTTCCAGTCGAAAGTGGCCCAGTTCATTCCCGAGTCGTATTTCTACGGTTGAATCCGCGTTGGGACCCTCGTCCAGATCAATGACAGATACGGCGGCCACCACCGACCCGTTTTGTGCGTTCTCGTCGACAGTAGCAAAGTCGGCAGTCGCCGGGAAGTAGCGAAAGCGGATAATTGGATCGTGATCGTTGGCGTCGAGAAGGTTGACAGTGATGTAAGTGCGTCCATCCTGGCGTGGGTTGCCTTGGTCACGGGCAAGCACCGTGAAAACGCAACTTTTCGGACATGTGCCAGGAAAGCCACCGCCCCCTACTACACCCAGGCTGTTGTTCGTGTTGGAGACGCTATTACTACTACTACTGCTGCTGCTGCTACCGCTACTCCGGCCATTGTTGTTGGCCAAGGCGGCGGCGGAGGGACAATTACGCGGACAGTTCAAAGCTTCTTGCGTGGTAATAAGCCCGGTGTCGGGGTCTACACTAAACTGGGTTTCGGTTTCGGAAACGTAATACACAATCTTGGCATTGTCCCCAGCATCCACGTCGGTGGCCGTGACCTACAATATGCAAATTCGTTAACAATCTGAATAAACGCATAAAAAAGGAGCAAGTTTTGCAACCATCTCCCAGCACCATTGCAAGCAAGTACACTAACTTTTTGGCGAGCACAACTACAATGTGTACATTAAACCATATAATTATATCGTGTGCTCTAAACAAGAAGCTTCGCCCTTGTTTAGATAGGTAAGGCAAGGCAAGATTTTGATTTGATTTTGTTTATTTTAGAACAAACAAAAGGAACGTTTTTAATGCACAAAATTTCCCAATACTTTATTATGTGTAAGAAGATTATTACGTATGTTACTGTTTGCAACATAAATGTACCATGCTATTTAATTGTAAGACCTTTACCTTATTTATTGTAACGTTGGAAATGTTATAATTGTAGTTTTATAATGTTCTGTTTTACTACATTAACGGCCGTAAAACTTACAACAATATTTCATTGCGAATACGTGTTTTATTTCATTCCACTTAAGGCTCCCGTGCGGTATCGCTTAGCTTGTTACGGTTTAGGTGTCGGAAATAGGCTCAAGTGTTTTGTGTGGGTGGAAATGAACGCACACTGCTTCTATGAATACAGCGGGTTGAAGGATAACTTTCGAACAATATACTTAATTTGCAGGCAATGTTTCTTACAAAAATATACAACATAAAATAAAATAATGTCTAAGAGAAGACCGTTTCAAAATACGGAATTGCGCTGTTTATATCGGAGGTTAAAATATGAATTTGCCTTTTTCAAGTTAATGAAGGCAAAAATAAGAAAAGTGAAATTTCTAATAGCTATATTACTGTCAACAATTTTGGCCAAATTCTAGTATACTCTAGTAAATTCTAGTTTACAAAATTGTCTAGAGAGTATTTGACGTTTCCATGAGATATAGAAAGCTAAGATGTACGAGAGCCTCTAAGTTGAAATCTGGAAGAATTTTCGGGGAGCTCGTTAAACGAAAAAGGTCGTGAGCGTTTGATTTTACAATTAGGAACGTATTTGGGGAACCTCGTGAATGAGAAAGTTTGTGATCACAATCAACATGCGACAAGGTATTAAAAAAGCTCCGCGGACAATGTAAGCGTTTGTTAGAGGGGAATGTGATATGACCTTGCCAAATACGGTCCTACATGGGGAGCGGAACATCATAAGAAATGGCAAGACCGAGGCTTTATGTGTGCTTTGGCTTGATCTTGGTTTCCGTTTTTTTCATTTTATTTTTTTCGGTTCTCCAGCTTCGCGGAATTTAAAACTTCAAAGCTTAATTTTTTGTTATTCAGGTATTCGTACCCTGAACAGGGTTCACATGTCATACGAGTTACGACAAGGATCAAGGCTAACGACAAGGCTAATAACTGCATTGTTCACAAGTCTCTTTTTGAACTTCCCCCCAACGACAAAACGGGGGGCGGGACTTGGAGCTTCTACAGTGAACGTGGAGAGTGCAAGCAGAGTAATAATTCCCACGAATTGAATCCTTCTCAAAATTCCCCCTTCCCCTCACTCCGTAATCAACAATTATGTTTGTTTACCTATTTTGTTTTTATCATAATAATAATTACAAGCGCTTTCGTTCCTTTTTTGAGTTCTCTCCATTTTGCACTACACTTGAACACATGTAAGTCAACTTTTATCCACTTTTCTTCTTGTTTTATTTGGTGTGTCCATATCGATAATATCGACACATCCTACGCTTTAATTGATTTAATTTCGAGCGTTTCCTTCCTACTCACGGCCTGTCTTGAAAAAGGTATGCATAAAGCAGGCTTGTCGAATTTTCTGCTCCCCAAGAAGAGGCAAATAATCACCCAATAAGAGTCACTAGCAAAGCAATATCGCAAAAATTTTAACGGTACACATGAGGGCTTAGCCCTTAACCACCAAGCCAAACTATAAGGAAATGGGATTCAGTGTAAACCCATGTGTTTCAACGTTAGGAGGGAGCCTCAAAATGGCAAGTGCTTGAAAGAAGGTTAAAGTAAGGTAAAAAAAAGCCCAATGATACGCACTTTCCAAGGCCATTACATTACGTTACAACTAATAACGAGCAACGGTGAAAAACACGAAGGGACCGCGTAAATACATACAATGCCCTAGCCGAAGAAACGTTTGGTGCGTATTTGCCGGAGCTTACACTGTAGACACACAACATATGAAAAATGTTCTACAGCAATCCCCCCGTTCTTCGAGGTGGACTTTTAACTACTCGTCCTACAGTCTATCTTCACGCGTAACTGTTAACAAACGCGCACAAGAAAAAACAGAAAAAGCCTTTCTTGCGTCAATAACGCCAATTTGTTCCCTACTACCATTTATGGGCAAACCCAGCAATTTACCACGGAGACCAAAAAACTGACTCCAAAACAGAAAAACTAAATTACAACAAAAAAAACTACGGCCAGTAAGGCCGCTGAATTTGAATGGGAAATCTTTAACACTTAACTAATTCATATTGGGTCATATATGTTCAACTATTATTATTTAATGCTCCCCAAAATCTCGCGAGGCGAAAGTTTACCTAGAATCACCAAAATTAATTTTTGGGGGGTGTTCATTAGGATTAGTTTTTACCGCAATGCCAAGGGTACCCCCTCAACATAGCTAATGTTTTCTTTCTGTCCCACTCAAGTAGTACCACACCTTTGTCTTCGCCTTTCGTTTTCGGTCTACGAAGGACCTGCGTGCTTCTGTTTTGACTCTCGGCCAACATGTTTTGGTATCGGAACTGGGAGAACAGAATTGCGTGGCTCCCCAAAAGAGACAAGGTAAAACATTTTTACCTGTAGTACGATAGTGCCCGGCGGAAGACTCTCATTGAGGGATACGACATAGTCGGACTGCTCAAAGATGGGAGGGTTATCGTTGACATCGACGATGGTGACATTGACCAAGAGATAGCCGAAAAGCGGCGGATTTCCGCCGTCACGGGCCGAAATGTTGAGTCGGTAAAAACCCCGAGATTCCCGATCCAGTTGCCCGGTGGTCTCCAAGTGCAAATACGGTGTTTCGCCGGACGGGTTCGTGGTCACGGCCAGCTTGAACTTGCCCTCTTCATTACCGGACACGATGGTGTAATCCGTGGTGACGTCATTGTCCCCAGAGTCGCCGTCCGTGGCGGTATCGAGTATCACCCGCGTACCGGCGTTGGCGGATTCCGAAAATGTCACGTGAATAGAGGGATCCGGGAATCGCGGGGCGTTGTCGTTGATGTCCACGACGACGATGCGTACTTCGATGGGGTACGTTGGCTGGGAGGAAAGGACCACCAAATCGAAGCGATCAGTGGCCAACGCTTCGCGGTCCAGTACCACCGCCGTGCTAATCTCGCCGGTGGTTCCGTTGAGGCGAAACTCGCGCGGGTTTTCGTTGAACCGGTATGTGAACCCGGGCTTGATGGGAATGTGTCCGACGATTTTGCCGCCCTCTTCTTCCTCGCGTACTTCTAATTGCACTCGCGTATCCACAGCGCGTGATTGCATCGCGCCGTCCTCCAACAATGCCACATTGATAGCACCGGGGCCAGGTCCGGGTCCTTGGCCATGCACTAGGCAGCTCTGCCATAAGAAAAGCACTAACAGAACGCACCAATGCCATGATAACAAGGAGCGGCCGTGGTGCGGCAGACTTTTTGTCCTCCCAAGCATCGGCACTGGGGAAGAAGCATTCCGCGTCCGTGAACGGGGAAATGGGGCGGGGCTGCTTGCCCAAATGGGCGTCACACACTCTAAAGTCGTCATGGACTTAAGAAAAGGAAAACCCACCCCACTTGGCTGATTAACTTAACAAAAGAACAAGTAGTGTCCACGGCATAGTTGTTCCCTTACGCGACTCAAGCGTCGCGGTTCGTAGTTACGTTTGAAAAGTTTCGGTAATGCGGAATGCTTTTGCACCACCAAACACTATTTCCTCCTCCCCCCAACACTCTTTTCAATAAAAATTGTACCTCAGCTAACCAAAAAAGGGGGCAAACTCCTTACTAAACCTCTCAAGTACAGCGGGCTGAGGAGTGATCTGGGATCTTTTTGGAGAATAGAGAGAGCACCATGCACTGTACACAGGCGCTTTTGCTGCTGCAACTCTTGGAAGTCCCAAGAGGAGGGGGCCCTCAGCATGAACACGAACTATGCAGAGCCCCTCAGGCTGGGTGCCAAATCAACTGAGAAAGAGAAGAAGAGGCCGTCTTCTTTTGCTTTCTTATACTTGGCGTTTACGTCCCATCTACCAAAACTTTACGTCTTTGATAATATACCACAAAATCACTGCAATCCTACTAAAGTACCCGCTAATCCAAACGTACCCACCGCACTGCGAACCATATATACTCTTGCCACTTAAAGTAGTCGCCGCCAGGAGCGAGAAGAGAACTAGCAAGCTAAACTCCGGGGTAATCCGCGAACGGACAGCATCTCCGTGTAGTAAAAGCCTCTCTTTTATTTTCACACAAAATCATGTGGGCGGTCTATATGAAATTCCCAAAATATTGTTAGGAATCCCACCGTTTCTTCTCTTATTTTTTATTGCACACTTGAAAGAACTCGTAATATTCCTAATACACAAACGAGTTGGCCCTTTTTAGGGTAGTTTGGGGGATAAATCCGAAAGAAATGGTTTGGGCCGAAGTAATTTGACTGTCTGCATTCACACTTAACACATACACCCAAGCTCGCTTGCCCCAACAAGATCCTTCCCTGTCTGGTTAACGACTGGCGAGCTGAAGTTCCATCGCTGAAGAAACCGAAAGCAACCGCGTGAGGCGGCTAGGCAAGGTGGTAAGTCTTAAAGCCCGAACCACCACTAAGAAGTTGGCATGGCAAGGTAGGTAAAGGTGTGCAAGGTCTTTTTCTTCTTACTTGTTACTGGCCCCTCCACTCTTAACCATTTTCCTTTGCCTCTCTCGAGTCTCTCTCTCTCCTCTTTTTTTTGTATTCCCTCTCCACCACACTCTACCTTCACCTTCGCTGGCTTCAAGTTTTGGGGCCTTGCTTCCTTGCAAGAAAAGCAACATAGTTCTCTTCTTGGCTGCCCCAAAGCCAAAAGGTTTTCCTAACGCCAGCCGAGATGGAAGTCGAAGATGGGAAGGGGGTCCCATCCATCCATCCAAAAAGCCCATGCTAGAGTCTCTCTCTCTGTTTTCCCTCTCTCGCTAGCTCTTGCTGAAGAGCCCAGGTAACAACAACAGGTAAAGGTATCCTCAGGCTCTCTTAATGGTTCCTCTCCCAATCTTCGAGCCGAGACAGCAACGTTTTCGTTTGTGGCGGGGCGCTCAGGTATGCAAGAAGCCAAGCTTGCTGGGTCTCTCTCACTCTCTGCATGCTCTGCAATGCTTGGAAACGGACGAGGACGCCGGTGGTTCGTTCTTGGTCTCCAGCAGAGATGGAAAAGAAGGGAAACCAGTATTACAAATGCTTTGTTCACCGAGACCGGGACGCCAACTTGGGCGAAAAGATATGATAGGAAAAAAAAGTATACAGACAGCAGAGAGAGAAGAAAAGCGAGTTGAGGGGGGGGGGAGACCCGTAATTATCATCAAGTTCTTTTCTATCTCCGCGACTTGCAATTCAATGCAATCAAAGCAATTCTTTGTAAAGGCTGGGTGATGTTTATTTTTTCCTCCAGCAAACCGACTCTTTGCGTCTTTAACATCTTCCATTTCCGCTGCTATGTTCAAATGTGTATGTGTTTTTTATTAGTTTATTTTTTGTCGGGGAGGGGGGGGACTTTATTTTATTTATTTTTTTGTCGGGGGTCGTTTTCTGTGTTAACTATTTTTCCGGACTCTCCCCGTCTTCTCCACAGGTAAAGCAGTTATGATGCACGCAGAGGAGCTGGAGCCAAAAAGCTTAGGATGAGATGAGGTAGAGGTAGAAACAGAGAGATGGGGAAAAAAGGAAGAAAAAAATTCAGGCATGCCAGTATATAAAATATGCGCATAAGTCCCCGGGGCCATGGTCAACACGACTCGTTTTCTTCCTTTACCAACCAAGCTCTTCTCGGGAGATCCAGCCACCACGAAACGAAGCCAAGGAGTCCTAAGACGACGACCTGTTGGCTTGCTGCTTGCGCACCTCCTTGTTGTGTCCTTCTCCTCTTTACATACTTCTTCACTTCTCTTCTTACTCTCCCTCTTCTCCTCATTCTTATTACCTTTCGTACCTTTATCTTCTTGCAGGTAAAAACTTCTCCCGCTGCTTCTTTCCTCCCAAAAGGCTTTCCATCATCATCTCGGTCTCCTGGTAAAGCTTCATTTGGGGGGTAAGGAAGAGGGGCAAAAACTTTTGGGGGCTGCTGGCTGCTTGGGCTATTGTCATCCCACCAAACATCCCCTACTACAAACGCCCGACTTTTTGGCTTTTCGAAGGGTTTTCAGAGCTTTTCCAGAAAGGTATTTTCTCAAAGGGAGGGAAATGAAGGAAAAATGACAATGACGAGCCCAAGATTCCTAAAGTGTGACAAAGTCCATTGACAGTATGAGCTGGGTTTGAGCAAAAAGGTACAAAAAGTATAAGGAGAGGGATACAGGGCGAATAAGGGGGGTAGGGGGGGGTTTACAAGAATGGTGCCTAAACCCGTCCCTTTTACTGCTGCCAAACGGACTTCTAAAAGCCATAGTCGCCTATTGTTATGTCCATCACACTTACGGATCATTTCCCACCAATAGCAGGTATGGAGAAAAAGTCTTTCTATGCCGACTAATGGAAAAGTCGATTTGCGGACGCCGGGCGATAATCCTTAACTCCCTAGAATTATTCATGTCAATTTCTTCAGAAGTTCTCTCTTTGGGCCCATACTTTTCATATCTTTGTTTTATTTTTAGATAGTCAATGGACATGGGGGGGATTTTTACAAATATACCAGGAGACATTGATATGCATATACGTTTTCTGCGTGTGTGTGTGTGTGTGTGTGTATGTGTGCGGCACAAAGCAAGCGTGGTAAACTGGTATAAGAGTGGCGAGGAAGACGGGGCGGAGCGAAACGTTTTTGCTGTGCTTCGCTGCCCTGCTATTAAGGCCACGGAAATAGTTCCCACTGGAATTGGACATCCCATTAAAGTCAGGCAACTCATTACACACCACACGCCCACTTTTACCACGAAACAATGTGACGTGCGCGAACATACAACACACACACACACACAAAATAGTATGACGGGTCGCTAAGAGCACGTGTTGCAGATTCTGCTGCGATAAAGATTAATGAAATAAAGGGAATACCTTTTATCGTACGAGTGTGATTGCATTGCCCTCAGTCAGTTCCGGGTTGCCCACAGGTTGCTGGGATTTAGGGAGAGGAAATGTTGCTTTCTTATCTTGTAAAACTGACCAACATCACGCTTTAAAACGACAATAAAACTTACCATAGCTCAAGCTGCATAAAAAAAACACAACTACTCAAGTTGGAACCATTGTCACACGGAATTTAAATGGCGCGTCAGGAGAATAAAAGTCAAATTGCCTTGTTTCGAGGGGTTTAAGCTTGTTTGGTTCTCAATTCCGCTCTTAGGTGGCGAAGCTTGTCAAGAAATCATAAAATCAGCTGAACCGAGATTATTTGTTGGTGTTTTTGACAAGAAGCTAAAAGACGCCTATTCTGAGCTGCTAACAGAACAACAATGGATTACGGGAGGCAAGTTATTTAGCCAACTTTAAAAACAACCTTTGCAAACATGTTCAGGGACCTTTATCGATCACCTTTCTCGGATTCGCATCGCATGAAACTATATCAAGCCGCCAAAGGTATAATAAAAAAGCTGCTAAAAAAGCGATTTATAGTTTGTATGTTTTTTAAATAGATAGCAAAGACTTCGTCCAGCGTCTTGGAATATTACGCAAATTACCTGTACATAGTGGATGTGTAAATACAATAGCATGGAATCAGGCGGGGGATTTGCTGCTGTCTGGCTCGGATGATCAAAGACTGGTTGTCACACACATGTATGACGGCAAAGTAAGCCTTTTTTAATCCCTTTTAAATTATGTGAATTACGAAACATTGCGAAATTGTTTCGGTTAATATGTCTATTTTGGGACACTAGGTGTTGTTTGACCACAAAACTGCGCATCGTGCCAACATTTTCAGCGCCAAATTCTTACCTCACTCTGGGGACCGGCTTGTCGTATCCTGCTCCGGAGATGGGATCATAATAGCTACAGGTAAAGAAAAAATACGTGATTTATTTCATGAGTTTCCCACCTTCAGTTGTCGAATGCTTCCCACAGATTTGGATCGACCCAAGGAAACGTACCACAACGCGTACTCTTGTCACCTAGGCACGGTTTACGATATCGTCACGATTCCAGGCGACCCCAATACTTTCCTAAGTGTTGGCGAAGACGGAGCAGTTCGTTGGTTTGATCTGCGCACCAAAGCTCGCTGTTCCAAACCGGATTGTAAAGACGTAATCAATTTCTTATTCTAGTACCTGAAGCGAATTGATCTAAAAATTCCTAGACAGCTTTTAGTTAACATTCATTTGTATTATAGGATATCCTAGTTTCTTATCCACGTGCGTTAACAGCGTTAGCCCTAAACCGGGTATTGCCCTACCAAATGGCTGTTGGTTCCACAGACAGTCTAGTACACATATACGATCGGCGCATGCTTACACCAGGTGCAACATTGCAATGAAACTTCCTTCTCTTCAATCATCCCTTGATAACGTTTTTTTTAATGTTTAATCTGACTTATGATCATTAATAGGCAATGGAAGCAAGTCCCACACAGGAATAGTAGCGAAATTCATCCCTCCTCACTTCCAAGGCGACTACCATACGATAACTTCACTCGAGTACAGCCCAGAAGGTCAGCAAGTTCTCGTCAGCTACTCCGCTGACAGTCTGTACTTGATTGATACGCAAGTAAGCTGTTAACAATCTTACTTAAGCGTTTTACCCGTGTTTTTAACTGCGTTTTTCATTATAGGATAGTAGCCAAGAACCGCAAAAGTTTTCTGCACCGATACGAGAAAACGGCAGTAGTGCACGAATGCCTCCACCTATTAAACGCATCCGTTTACGGGGCGACTGGTCCGATACAGGTCCAGATGCCCGTCCCGAGGCGGAGCATCGCCTGCAAACGCCCAATATTGGGCAAGCTAGACCCACGTTACATGCCACGCTAATGCGCCGCATGTCTCACTTGCTAAACGGGATGTTATCTCGGAATGCGGCTCGTCTCATGGAACAACTCACTGGTCCCAACGCCGCCAACCAGGCTCAGCAACCTCCGCAAGCAGAAGCGGAAGCAGAACCGTCCCACTTGGAAGATTTGCCTTCCACACCTACTATCGAGAACGATGGATTACATCTACTAGGCACAGCGCGCATGCGCGGGCGACTGGAAAGTGAAAGTGAAGACAATACGTCGAACCACGGGCCTTCTACCTCGTCGTTCCGCCCTATTACAGCTCCGCCCATTGAAAGCGTGCCTTATGCTTCTTTGCAGGACTTGGACATGGAAGAGACCACGCCCAATAACAGCGAAGCTATAGGTGGAGCCAGTTTTAATTACCAATCCCATCCGTCAGGTGATTGGCTCCGCTCAAGTATGGCTTCAACGCAAGATATCGCTGCCAGTCCTCAACAAACTTCCACAGGATTGATCAGTATTATTAATACGGACAGCCAGACTGGACTGGACCGCCAGTCGGCAGAAGTAATCACTCATCACACCGAGGCCAAACCTACGTAAGGTTTATTTTGCATATATTGATAATAATTCTTGAAAAAGTTTGTTTATAATTTGTAATAGTTACATTTATTTTACTTTAGACTTCAAATTTGTATGTATATTTCGTATTTCGTTTCTATCATTTATATGTTATATTTCCTAGCAAATGTATCACAAGTAGTGGTTATTTATTATTATTATTTTAAAGCAGTTGGATAGATGTGTACTGTCCTGGGATCCAGCGGAATTTCAGAGGCCATCGGAATGCAAGAACTATGATCAGTGAAGCCACATTTTGGGGCTCCCGTTACGTCATGTCGGGCTCAGACTGTGGCCACGTATTTATATGGGATAAAGATACGACAGAATTGGTTATGCTCTTGCAGGCCGATCGACACGTGGTCAATTGCCTTCGTCCGCATCCTTTCGATCCTATTCTGGCCACATCAGGAATTGATTACGATATCAAACTTTGGGCGCCTTTGGCTCCCGAGCCTGATTTTGATCCCGACCAAGCTGATGTGGTAAATTTTGTTCTTTGAAACAAATTGACAATCTTGTCCAGGCAGTTTTACACGATATTCAATCTTTTATTTAGCTAATGCAACGAAATGCAACAATGCTTGAAGAAACCAGGGATACAATCACCGTGCCTGCGTCTTTCATGATTCGGATGCTGGCTTCACTTAACCATATGAGAAGAGGTAAGTTGTGTGAAATTTGTTGCCAAAATGGAAAATTTCCTAATTTTTATTATGTTTAATTTCTCTTTAATAGTGAGAAGAGACTCGACGGGACGTGAAGAAGAGGCAGAGTAAAGCCTGTTAGCATAAATTTCCACTTTTAGGTGTACTATAAGGAGATAAACCTTGAGTTCAGACATCAAGTTAACTGTGAATAATTTACAATTTACTCCTTTTCGTTTGGTGAGAAGGTTAGAAGTTAGTTGTTGGGGCGTGTAGACAATTCGGCCATATCGTGAGTTCTACGCGATAACTAATGACTGAATCTCTAACTTTTGCTGCCGTTTTCTTTTGCTATATTGGCTCCATTAAAATTTAAGCTCTCCCGTATACCTATCTTGGTTTAGCTAGTCTTTTTGCCACTGCGATGAGTTACACAGCCCAAAGACATGAAAATCAACACAAGGCTAAAAAATATGGCAATACACTTAAGTTATGGATGACAAAACTGTACTGATCTTTTCGTTTCTTTATTGTTTTTTTTTATTTTATTGTTTTGTTACAACGGAGAAGCCAATTCCTCATCTAAAAACGGTTCCATCTCACAACTCAAGTCCACGACATCTCGATGCATTCGCCTATATACAAATTAATCCCATTACTTATTTAGAAGATAATTAAAATAATTTAATCACCTATGAGCATAGGAACTGATAAAAAACTCGGCTCCTTTTCGGTTCCTTTTGATCCAATAACGAATGCCTATTAGAATCAAACAGCCTGCCACCATAATGACTATAACGGTAATCATCACTACTACTAAATTAAAGCTTGCATAAAATAAAGGGATTTTTTTTTTTTACATGAAAGCATTACTTGGACTTGTAAACCATGTATTATATTCTTCGCTAATCAATATTTCCTTCAGATTTGGTGCCAAAAGAACATCCACACCTAACAAGGTAGCGAGCAAGGAGTAGACATGGGTGTTCGGAAACACAGGGACGCGTATACCAGAACGTAATCTGGGACCTCGAGCTACAAAGAAAGCTCCCATGGACGGTAAAAGATTGTCGTAGCCATGCAAACCATACGTATTATTTATAGAACCTATAATAAGGTGTTACATTAAAGAAAAAAAAAGTAAAATAAATACATGTAAAATAATGGGAATGCAAAACGTACTTGTGCGATTGTATTTCTCATTCATGAGAGACATAGTCTCGTAGAAATCATGGAAAGCATAGCCTTCATCAGCGACTAGAGTAATTGGCAGTGTTCTGGTAGGATGGCGGTAGTGCCACCGAGACAGCAGCTGCGACGGGGTCAGTACCTGAAAATTAGAGTATCTCGAACAATTCTGCAGCGTTTCGTACACTTCACTGTCGAGACCTGGTAAAATACAAGACAATTTGTGAGTAGTAAACAAACTTAAACTAAGGTTGAAATAAACTTACGCTTACCTGGACTGGGCAGAATGTGAAGGACAGGAGAATTACCATACATTGTAAAATGGGACGTATTCACGAGCGTACGTAAGTCGATTATACGGTCTTGTGTAACCGTGGTAAAGCCGTGATCACTAGTGACAATTAAATGGACTTTATCCCATAGACCTGTTGAGTTCAAGGCTTCAACGAACAAACCCAGCCATTCGTCTATTCGAGCTACCATGGAGGTAACTTCAGGTGATTCTGGGCCAAAAGCATGAGCTGTATCATCCGGCTGGTCGAAATACATCATGAGAAAATTGGCAGGTCGCTCCGGGTGCCGCAGCTTCTCCATGGCCCATTTCAATTTGGCTGCCCATGTCTCTTTCGTTTTAAAAGGCTCGAAGTAGACTGGAGGATGAATGAATCTTGACCCAGCCCACATGTAACATGCACTGACGCGACTTTCCCCTTCAGCTTCATTCAAGTGCTAAAATAGAAGGAAAGTAAATCAAAAGATTATCTTTGACGTAAAGAAAACTAGAAAGTACCCAAATGGGAATGATACTGCTATTCCAAGCGTAAAAATCGTACGAATCCGGGTGCAAACTCCGATTGCGATTCGTGTCATACATCCAGTTATCAACTACGCCGTGTTCATCAGCAAATGCGCCAGTGGCTAGAGTGTAATGATTCACTAGTGTTTTGGTAGTAAAAACGCTTTGCGTAGCATCTGCTAAAACACCCGTATCTACTATTTTTTGCAAGTTTGGCAAGGAAATCCGATACAGGTAATCATGACGAAAGCCATCGAAAGATAAAATCACAACCACTGGTAGATCCGAACTGGAATGTATAGTAACAATATAAACAAACATGAACCCAATAACTCCAACTAAAAAATGCATCCTGACTGGTCGTAGCTTTATCATTTCTGCAGGAATGCTACGCAATGTGATGCAGTTTGCATTTTTAAGCGGAAACGTGAGACTGTTTACTAATTTTGCCGTGACTGTGTTGTTCGCGGAACGAAAATGAACCGAAAAACGAAAAAGGAGGGGGCAAAATCCGTTCATTACTTCCATAATACGAAAACGAAAAATGGGAAATAATTCAATAGAAATGGAATTACTTTGAATACCACCTCAAAATTCGTTAATGAAAACTTCATTTTTGTATGTCTTTTGTTTATATTAATTAAATCTAATAACTAATAAAATTAGATACAAATTACGAAACTTTCGATTCGCTAATAAGTCAATAAGATTAGGTCAAGATCACGCGGCGGGGGCTGACGGTAGTCTATTATTGGCTCTGTTCGTGAAATGCAAAGTTGGCAAAATGTCATAGCTGCGCAGAAATATTTCCGGAATTTGCGTAGTGCAATGGCTCCACGGTGGCGCCAGTCATCTTCTACGTCGTCCTAGGCGTTTCTGGTTGCTTATGAGCAGGCCTTAAATTAGTTGATTAAGAGCTGTGGGCTCCTTAATCATTACATACTTTACCCTTGGAAGGCCTGTCGAGTGTAATTACGCATTCGAGTGTACAGTAATTAAAATATGTCGTACGACACTATTAATGAAACCGCGCCCTCTTCCGAGGAACGCGGCATGCGAACGTGCTTTCCACTGGGCTTATGGATGCGCCCTCAAACATCCACCCGTAGCAACTATCAAAGCAATAACAATAATCTCCACAATATCTGTCATGACAGTACAATGGTGGAGCCCATATTTGATTACCAGTATCGAATTATCTTGATTGGGGATAGTACTGTTGGTAAAAGCTCATTACTCAAGTATTTCACAGACGGACGATTTGCAGAGGTATACAAATTACACTTAATTTTATATTCATCCATGCGTTATTTAAGTTCAGACCTTCTCTCTTCCTTTTCAAACAAAAGGTTTCAGACCCTACAGTGGGCGTTGATTTCTTTGCCAGATTAGTGCAAGTGTCGGATGGTTCCAGAATTAAACTCCAATTATGGGACACAGCAGGTCAAGAAAGATTTAGGTAAATTTCGCTTCAATTCCATAAAAATTAATCCAAACTTAATTATTTGATTATACTATAAGCAAATAATTAAGTTAAAATAGTTACATAAATAGTAGAATAGTAAATGAAGTTAAAATAGAAAGTTAAAACTATTTTTGTATCGTAGGTCAATCACCAAATCCTACTTCCGGAATTCAGTTGGAGTACTCTTGGTTTTCGATATAACCAGTCGAGCCAGTTTTGAAAACGTTCCCTCTTGGATGGCTGAAGCTCGGCATCACATAGATCCCCATCGGCCTGTTTTTCTAATGGTGGGTTGTAAAACTGACCTGTCGGAAGAACGACAAGTGGACAGAGAAGAGGCCCAACGCTTTGCAGAGTTCCATGACATGCCGTACTTGGAGACGTCTGCTAAAACGGGTGATAATGTCGAGAGTACGTTCCAATGCGTTGCTCAGTTGATCCATAACAAAGTCCAAGACGGCGACTACGTTATTCAAGACGGCTGGGATGGCATTAAGCGAGGTTACCCACGGGCTAATGACACCGTGCCTTTAGCAGAAGCCGGGGCTGTGAATAGCAGCTGCTGCTAAAAAATGTGTTATTTCTACTAGAGTTATAATGATGTAAGTGTACATATGCAAAATGAGATTTGGGCTAAAAAATTAATCAGAAAGAAAATATTAACATAGTTTAACGGGGGCAAAAAACAAAACAAAATAAACTACGAAATTCGGTTTATTGTATAGATGAACCAATACAAATGAGAAAGTATTCTTTCCTAGACTTCGTGCCATGTATTGTACAATAGTGCACGTGTCTAATAACTGAATGTAAATTTACACTTCTGTGTAGACTTTCTTCTACGAATTTCGCTTCGTCACATTTGTAAAATACAAAACCGCCTATGTTTTGACATAAATTGTGTGAATTTTAATTACGTGGATATAATTACAATGAACTTGTTCCTAGATCTTTTCAACGCATAATATTTAAGTATAGTATAGCAAATTTCGCTTCAAATGAACAAAACAAGGCTTCAACTTCTAATAAGTCGTGGAATTTCTCTACTTCTTTTTCTTCAACTCCTCAAAACGGCGAGTTAAATCATCGAAATCAATATCATCTTCCTTCCGCCCAGCTGCTGCTCCTCCTACTCCAGCGGGGAAACTGTCCATGGGAACTGAAGGTAGATCTGGTAAATCCAGAAAGTCGTCTGTATTGTTTGCATCCGGACGGGGTGGCGTAAACTTCGTGCGAGGAGTCGGCTTAGGCACATCATGGTTCTAAAAAAAAATAAAAAATATCAAACCATAGTTCAAACAAATTAGTAACCTTAAAAAGAATGCAGACCTGCAAGTTGGGATTAGGAGCCTGATTCTTATTCGCTGTTGGAGAGTCCCCGTTAACAGACACGTCCAAATTGGAGTTACTATCTTGGAAATCAGGACCAATATTGTAGGGCGGAGGAGCTCCAAAACCATTTCCTCCACCAGATTGTGAAGAAATTCCATAGCCACTGCCCCCACCAGAAGGCGGGGGACCGTACGATCCTGGCAAGGGTACGAAATAACCAGCTTCAGCAGCTTTAGCACTGTTGGCATCACCCATATTGGACGGAGGGTTTACAGGAGCTGGGCCATAGGCATAAGCTCCACCCTGGGGAGGTCCTGGATACCCGGGCAAAGGCTGTCCAGGATACCCGGCGAATCCAGGAGGTTGGGGTAGAGGGTTGGCCCAACCAGGCCCACCAACTGCTCCTAAATCGTTCCGAGCATCCACACCCAAGTCAATCAATGCCTCTTCAGCACTTTCACGCATTACCTAACCAAAAATCATATTCTTATATCGGAATACAAATGCAATGAAGCTTGACGAACTTGCGGATCGGGTTCATAAGGGACGTTGAAGTTCTTAGCGATTTCAATGAGATATTTCTCCACGAGAATCTTGGGAGGCGCTTGGACGCTTAATTTGTGCATTAATTTCTCGGATACTGTCCCAACTGTATTGTCGCGACAGGCTTGGCCGTAGGGTTTTCCATACTTGTAAACCAATTGGTCTCCAATGATTTTAAGCTCAGCTACATCCGCTTGCAAACGAGGTGCTACCCAAATGATACTCGAAATAGCTTCTGCCAATCCGGGATCCAAAACTCTATGAAATGAAAAATTTAATTTAAGCCTATTTAATTTTTTTTATTAATGCATTACTTCATTTGCTGAACGAGTCCAAACCGAGCTAATAATAAATCACAATACATTTCCAAGACTTCCATTGCTTCAACGAGATAATCTTCACGAATAATTTGCTCCACCCGAATTTTGGCTAGAGAAAAAAATTTGCATTAGATCTTTTCTTTCCGATTATTAAGCAAACAACAAAGATGCAATTTACCTCGCTCCACTTTCCCAGCAGTAATATAATCGGCAATCTCTTTACGAGCTTTCAAGGCTAACTCTGTTTTCTTCTTTTCTAATAATTTTAGACGATTCACGGCCAAACGCAAATTCGTCTTCAATTTGCTGTAATTCGGACCACTTTCAAACATCTTGGAATTATTTTGGCTGAGCCAAAAAAATAAAGTTAATGGTCGATGTCTTTTATTTTCTTAGTGTCTGACTCAAGCTCTTGCTGTAACTAAAACCTGACTCATAAAGATTGCGTTGTTGTTTACAATGCACAGCTGAAAACTGTAAGTAAAACCCAGTACATGGATTGAGGGAATGTTTCTATTGTTGTCCTTACGACAAAGCGCCATCCTTGGCATTTTCAGGCACCCTTTCCATTCTAGCCTGTCGATGTAATGACGCAATGAAAGAATACAAGCATTGGATGAGCCAAACCACCTAATTAGTTTAAATTAGTATGGGAAAAAGGATCTAAACAAATTCTGCAATAAAGAAAAATAAAATAAAGGCGACACATCTAAATGTGTCACGTAGTGTGAATGATTAGGAAGGAAGTTATATTTGTGTCCTATCCACTGTATACAGGGTCGTCACGAGGGGGGGTTGGGGGGTGCACCCCACCAATAATTGGCCAAAAATCGATAAAATCGGTAAAATCGTCAACTACAGTCGGTAAAACTAAGGTCTCCACCCACCAATGGAAACCCCCTCGCGACGCCCCGGGTCCTATATACTGATTACCAGCTGTCTTTTATCTCGACATTCCCAATAATACACCTGTCAGCTTAAATGCCCTTGGAGGGGCGTTATTATTCATCCTGGGGCGACCAGTTTGTTACTAGGCGTCCAGTTACTCTCCAGCTATACGTTTTACGTTAAGCATTCATGTAAGATGCCAAGTTGGGTATAAAGCCTAGCGTCTTTCCGTACAACTTCGAACTCGACACAAAGCACGTTTTTAAGCTAGATGCAACAGGACTTCATTGCAAAAAGCCGACTTTTAAGGTAAGACAGTGAATTTTGTTTTGTATAGTTCATTGACGGATACCTATTTGACAGGTTTAAAAATTACTTGCATACAAAATGGAAATTCTGACTGTTTTCCTAAAATTACTTGCTTCGGTATTCTTGCTTATTGTAGCGGGTATGCAAAATAAACACGTCCACGGCAGGTTGTCAGTGAAAGGCACCGAATTCTATTACAACGATCAAAAAGTTTTCCTCTCTGGTGTCAGCCTTGCGTGGTCTACATATGGAAATGATTTTGGCAACGACAGGTACCAGAACTTCACCGCTCCTGTCGTTACGCAATGGATCTCCGAGATATCCTCGAATGGCGGAAATAGTATCAGTAAGTGACACATGCAGTAAATTTTACTATAGCCATGGAAAGTAGTTTAATAACTTAATATACTGACTGCATTAGCATACGTAGACGTGTAGTACGTGCCCTTCCATGAATTGTGATTTTTTATATTAGGTGCCTGGGTACATGCTGAAGGCATTAACACGCCATTGTTTGACGAAAAAGGCTTTGTCATTGGAACTGATGCTACCAACACGTTGATTCCGGACTTGAAAGCGTTCTTAGATGTGGCCAAAGCAAATAACTTGCTCGTAAATTTATGCTTATGGGCAGCAAGTTCTATGAAGAGCGACAATTACGCTGCACTTTACGAAGATGACGTCAAGTTGCAGTCTTACCTCGATACGGTCCTCAAAGTAAGCAAAACAGAATACGAAGTCATTTCTCTACGAACTCCAGTATCATTTTCTTAGCCCATGGTGAAAGCTTTATCAAAGCATCCCGCGATGGGAACGTGGGAAATTCTGCTTGAGCCGGAAGGATCCGTCCTCTTGAACGAAACTTCCACCGAAGCTTGTCTCGACACACAGCTATTGGCAAACACGGACGCCGGATGGACCGGTCGTAAGATTCCCATGAGCCAGTAATCCGAAGCCTACTTCTTTTTCCACTTTATTTAAGTTTGTTATCATTGAAGATTCCAGCGTTTTATTAACTGGCATGCTGACGCAATCCATAGCGTAGACCCCGATGCCTTAGTTACTGTGAGTTCTTGGGCTGAAACTACCCAAACTGATGCCTTCGCTCACACTCGTAATTTTAAGTCAAAATTTGTTTGTTCCTTTTTGCTAATATTCATATAATAGGTTATTACTACTCGGATGATTGCTTGACGAAAGCTGGTCTACGTCAGCAAGGAACACTGAATTTCCGCAAAATTCATTCCTACTCAATCGATAATAAATATGAACCCACAGCGCCCTTCAAAGTAAGCTTCGCTAAATTATAAGCAACTTATTCATAATGCTTTATCGTATGATAAGGTTAAAGCTAGCGATTACAAATCTGACCGGCCTGTCCTCATTGGCGGCTTTAGCTCGGTTTTATCGGAAAGCAACAGTATAACAGACTTGTACAGCTATCTTTATAGCAACGGTTACGCTGTAAGTTTTTAAAATGCTATAAAAGGACTTACACTGATAAACTATTTTAGGGAGCTTGGGGCTTCCAGTATAATGGTGAAGGAGGTTATTCAGATCCCGCCGCTTCGCAACTACCTGCATTGAAACGGTTAGCTGAATCCGAAAACGCTGCAAACGGACTTATTAACTTTCCTTTGGATGGTTAGAATACACAACATAACGAGATACATAACGAAATACAATAAGTTAGGGCACCCGACAATGCCAATGATATAGTTCAATTGAAATCTTCCATTAGCAATATTAGTGTTCACGATCCCGATTATATGTATGCAACGGACTGTGTGATTTCGGAATTCATTGACTGTGTCCAACACTATATCCAAGTCTTTTATGGCACTACTTGACAACATAATTAAACATTTATATGCTTGAAAAAATTGTATACTTACATTCTAAAGACATCGTAGGTACTTGAAACATTTCTGGGGTGCAAACGGGACGACACCGCTCTTAGTGGCCAAACGGGACAGGTATAGTCAAACGACCCTCTACGACCCAACGAAACGCTCATTTAGTGGCCAAACGGTATGCCATATAAAAATCGATAAAAATCGTCATCCTCTAACTCAGGGGTGTCCAACTGGCGGTCCCAGAGCCGGATCCGGCCCCCGGGAGGCCTTGATCGGGCCCCCGACCACCTGGACAAAAGTATTTGGAAATGTATAGTGTACATACACTCTATCAAATGTATTAGGCACAGTATAATGGTTTACACAATGTAAACCTTTATGCTATAGTATTAAGTCTATACTTCTGCCAAAAGTGTAACGAAGAAATAAAATAACTTTGCGTAATCGCAGAAACTTGAAAAGCCGAAAGCTGTTACATGTATTCTACCAAGAGTTTAAGATGCCCCCCGGACATTGTACTGCTCCGGGTTGATGTGTGTGTTGTTTCGCAGCCCTCATTGGGTTACAAGTTGGACAGACTTGTTATAATTGTTCCTTACCATTATTGTTGGGCCAATGAGTTTTTGGCGCTACTTTACTTTTCGTGCACGCTGTTGCGGCCGCCCCGCAAGAAATTCGGACATCTAAAGGCTAAAAGACTGTTAACGTGCTCATTAAGTTTCCCTTGAAAACGTAAACAAAGACAAAAGGGAATTTGAAAGAAGTTTCTTTTAAATTGGCGTGAGACTATAATGCCGGATATACGGCTGTGTTTATAATGGTCAATACAGATGTTCATGTTCTCATAATAATCGTCTTAATGCCAACAAATGATTACACGTTGCCATGTAATGCGTTATTTTAAACCCTCTTTTGCCATCTATAAAAGCTTACGCAGCAGCACTAAGCTCACAATGTTCAAAGCTCTATTAAGGAACAATGATTTGTCGTGGATTAGTGACCGGCTGTCTAATTTTCGCCCTTGTGGGCCTCGCGAGTGCTGCTAGATTGGCAGTTTCGGGTAACAGTTTAACCTACAATGGTCAAACGGTGTTCTTGTCTGGTGCCAACATTGCTTGGAACTCCTACGGTTACGACTTCGGCAACGGACAGTACCACGCCAACTCTAAATCCACCCTGGAAGGCTGGTTAGCACAGATTGGCAATAGCGGAGGCAACTCAGTCCGTAAGTGACATTACATATTTCAATTTTGTAATCTTGTCACCTAACGAAACAGACATTGTGTCATGATTTGCATCATTATTAGGTATCTGGATCCACGTTGAAGGCTACAATACTCCCGCTTTCGACAGTAACGGTTACGTAACTGGACCTGATACAGGCAATACCATGATTTCCGATTTGAAAGAGTTCTTGGATGCCGCCAAGTCTCACAATATCTTCGTTATCCTTTGTTTATGGAACGGGGCAGTAATTAGCAACGACAAGTACCTAAATCTCTACTGGGATGACAGCAAGCTTAGCAGTTATATCGAGAAAGCACTCAAAGTATAAGAAAAACGCTGTTTCTACGTCATTAAATTAAATTGATAAAATTTTGATTAACTGGGTAGCCTATGGTATCTGCTTTGGCTGGGCATTCCGCTTTGGGGGCATGGGAGATTGTGAACGAACCTGAAGGATCCGTATACGCGAATAACGCCAACAGCAATCCTTGCTATGATACCCAACGTATAGCCAACTCCGGAGCTGGTTGGACTGGCAAGAACATTCCCATGCAAAAGTAAAACATCGAATAGAATTGAATTGTAGTAAGCTTAATATTCGCTGGTCATCTTTTTCTGTTTGTTTTAAGCATTCTAAAATTCGTTAACTTGCAAGCGTCTGCTATCAAGTCGACTGATTCCGGAGCGTTGGTAACGGTGGGTTCTTGGTGCGAAAAAACTCAAACCGACAAGTTCGGCGACACTTGTAAGATACCGCGAATTAACTCTAGTGTATAATTCGAAATGGCAAGAGTTGGTTACTATTATTTAGATAACTACTACAAGGATAGCTGCTTGACCGGTGCTGGAAGCAAGAGCAATGGCGTTTTGGATTTTTACCAGATGCATACATATTCATGGCAAGGCGCATACAACTCCGAGGCACCTTTTAAAGTAACTTTCTATGATTCCTTAGTATGGGTTAGATAATATGTGTTTGACGTACAGCAAGCGGCTGGTAACTACGGTGTGAGCAAGCCCCTCGTAATTGGAGAGTTTGCTTCCGTTTGCTCGGAGGGCAACAGTCCTTCGTACCTGTACGACTACGCGTACACCCACGCATACAGCGTAAGTAGAGCAAAACGGGACTGGAGAAGGGAAATCAAAATTCTTTTATTTTTATTTTGGCATAGGGTGTTTGGTCTTGGCAATACAATGCTGGTGGAGATTGCTCCGATTCCCAAAGTCAACAAAACGAAGGTATGGGAACCCTGAAAGGCAGAAGTGGTATCAGTGTACAACTCTGAAAGACCAATCGCAAATGTTACCTTGACAATGGATTTACTGAATTTTGATAGTTGAAATAAAAAGCATGAAAAGTTAATGCATTCAAGTTTTGATAGCATGAAGAAGCTTCCATACGTCTTTTCTTTTCTTCCCATCACTTTTCAATGCATTTCACAGCGTAGGAATCGCATATTTAAATTATACTGATATTTTTTTTCGAATCCCCTCAACTTGCAGATGCCGGAAATGTTGCATTTAATCTTATAACTATTATAACCAGTACTTTCAATTATTGTACAAGTAAATAATCTAGTAAATTTTTAAAGTGCGAATTTTTAACATTATGATAGCTGGCTCTCCACCAAAGCTTTGAGAGGTTTTGCAACCAGCTGATGATACACACTAAACAGTTGCATTGCAGATTTATTGCGAAATTTGGCGTGACATTCTAAAGGCATTCATGAGGGCCCTTTCTATTGTTTCTATTGAACCTCGTGTTTTTGCTGAATCACTACACAGGTGCTACTGTTCCCATAACATCATAAATTAACAATAGATAACTTAAGTTGTATAGTTGATTCCCAGCTCCATGTTCTTTAAAACAAAACTTATGTCCTCCAGCATCTAACTTTTTGATCGTTGAAATACAAAACATATTGACTATGTTGCTTTATCATAATTTAAATTCATGATCCCAGATTTTTACCGATTGCAAGGAACACTAAGACTATTAACCATATGCATAAGCCATGTATAACCATATAACGCTAATCATAACAGTAGCCAGTAGTCAATAACCTACACTGGATGAGGCAGAATCTCGTGCCGATACTGGAACATCTCATGAGCATATAAAGCCTAGCCCAGAACAACTGTAGAGTTAGCTAGGTATACGCCCTCTGATGTAAATTTCGCAAACAACTGGCAAATTCTGCTACCGAAATCCCTTTTTCGCGCGTTAACGAGTTGAATTTTGTTTGAAACACCGACGGATTTTGCTCCAGGAAATTTTTTTCCAACTCATGAAGAGTGGCCAAAACATCGTCTTTGATTTCTTGCGGTAAGAATTTGCGAACTTCAGCCGCACGTCTTTACAAAGAAGCTGCAAGTAATCTTGCATTCCCTTCCGCGTCCAGTCCATTAAATTCCACACAAATCTCAAAATGGCTTCGC